>VYZQ01031706.1:0-42788 GCA_013400655.1 Mystacornis crossleyi | reverse complement strand
GGTAAAGAATGCGAACAAAACCAGTACACCTTTATAGGCTATGGTATACCCAAATGTTTGGGTTTTTTGGGGTAGAGAGAAGTGGTTTGTTGGGTTGAATTTTTCCCTTCTTAGTGCGGAGATGGATTTCTATGTCCAAGTTAAAGTCTTTTCCATTAAAACAGGAAATAAAGAAACGGCAGATCTGCCGGGCTTCTTTGTAACTAGTGGACTGTCCTTGTTTGTGTCTTGTGCTAAAGATGATTAAAAGCTTTGTAAGGCTCACTTGAAAGACTCGATTTCTGCCCAGCCTTTGTCAGCTAACAGTGGAACCATAATCTGCATCAGGTTGTATTTTGTACTATAAAAAAACTGTAGTTATTTAACTGGAGATGTAATTTCCTGGTACCATTTATCTTTTCATCTGACCCTTGGCTATTCATAAAGGGAACAATGTGTTTTCCTCACCGAAACACCTCTCTGTCCTGCAAGTCTTGTACTCGGTGCTTGAGATATTAAGAGGAGGAATGGTGTCTGTGTATCAGGATGCTAAATCATCAGTAGAATCAAATCTCCATTACATGGGAACATGGGCTGCTTGTTCATACTGTGTTTGTGTAAATGGGTGCTTTCCCTGTGTGCATTCCCCTGGATTGGGAAGGCCTTATCTTGGGACCACTGCTGGTTTTTGCTTGCTCCAGCTGACTCCTTGTTGATTGAGCCTGTGAGGGTATCTGAGTTAAGGGTCTGGTTTGGCATTTGCTGTTAGGATGAGTGGCTAAGCTGCTTCTGGACCCACTGCACGTGGTACTTTGTCCAAATAAACCTATAAAGTTCAGTGTCTGCTGGTGGGCACAGTGCCAGAAACAGCTCAGGCCCGTTAGCAGTGTCAGTGTCTGAATTTTAATTTCGCTGAGATACTACCCCAGAGGGTGAAGGTTTGACTGGAGCATGAGAGCTCCATCCACTGCCCTG
Organism: Mystacornis crossleyi; assembly: GCA_013400655.1. Lineage (NCBI taxonomy): Eukaryota > Metazoa > Chordata > Aves > Passeriformes > Timaliidae > Mystacornis > Mystacornis crossleyi. The sequence continues at coordinate 41,834 of VYZQ01031706.1, read as the reverse complement.
GCCTTCTGACAGCAACAATTCTTTGAATTCATTCTCTGAATGCCTAAATCACCCCTTTTTCAGCAGAGAACTTAAATCTGTCCTTGCTGTTCACATTTAGCTGAACTGGAAATAACCTTAATAATCGTTAAACCATTCGTAAAGCAGGCTGGCAATTAATGTAATACTTTATGGTCACAAATGCTCCCATTTAAGAATTTATGGTCTCCCACACTGTGTATGTACAGATGATGTGTTTCTTCACTAGTAAGCTCCAAATGCTTTATTAAGGTGGTAGTTTCTTTTAAATGTACTGGTTTATGCCACATCCATTGTACAGTAGTTGTTACATAAAACAGGGCTTTCTAGTCCTGTTCCAGAAGATGCTTATGGAGTAATGGATTAGTAATGTCTTAAGTCCAGGGAACTGGACAAGGCCAGTTGTTGATGGAAATACAGTGCTGAAAGAAGTAACTTCTAGAAGTTAGTTTAGATATCTTCTCTAAATGCTAGAGAGAGCAGTGATGGAATAAACTTAATTCCAAGTAAAGATGTGTTTTGGAAATGCTGTGATAGGTCGTACTAATTTGAAACATTTAGTAAATATCCTTATTAAATCTGGTCTAGTAGAAGGTTCCCTGCCCATGGCAGGGTGATTTGAACTAGATTATCTTTAAGATCCCTTCCAATCCAAACCAAATCCAATCATTCTGGGATTTTATGATCCCAAATAACCCTGGATGTTCAGTTGCAGGACCAGCACTGCCTCCAGGCTACAAAAACAGCTGTAGCTCAGAAACTCCTGACAGTGATGATGAGTCAGAATCTCTTCCTCTACCCAGAGACGAAAACAGAGATTCTGAAGAGGAGACAGGAGGAGCACCTAAGTGAGTATGTTCTTGGGTTATTTGTATATTCACCTTGTATTGCAGATGTAATGTGTCTAACTTATGAGAAAGGGACAATGTTGTATAAAAAAAGGTAAATTCTGTACCTGTGTAAAACTTTTGATTATGTGTTCTGCATGATCTTCATGGCCAGGAATGTTCAGCTGACCTGTTTGACACCCTACGGTGGAATTAAGTTATTTGGGGCAATCAGGTGTCTGCATTTACATGTTTTATTTTTGTTCTGCAATTCTGCATGTTTATGCTAAGGACAGGCACCACTTACCATGTACATAAGTATTTGGTACTTGAGTTTTGCCCTGGTTTTTGTATACAAGCTCACTTGGAGAGGCCGTAAGAACTGTTTATGGACATGAATTTATGCATTCAATTAAGTCAACTCTACTGAAAAAACCTGAACTGTTTAGCAAGTAACAGGAGTCTGCAGATACTCTCATTTGTTGGGTTCATTACTCCCAGTTGCTGTGTTAAGAATTTGTGTGTGTTTGCTCTAAGCCTTGTGTAAGAGTCTTAAAGGCCAGTATACCATCTTAATGAGTCCTAGAGTAATTATTATTCACTTTTTTCTTGTTTTCTTAGTCAATGGTTTTTCAGCTAATTAGAATTGAACAGGAAAAATACTACTCAAAATGCAGACAGTGTATAAAAATGGAGAAAGAGGTGTGCTGAATTTTAAATTACTTTGTGACCAGAAAATGGTATTTCAACATTATACTAAACTTCTTTCTACAGCAAAAGCATTCTTAATGTTGTTTTTTAATTTTTTTTTCTTTTTTTAAATGTCAGAACGTTTTTGAAGTGAAGCTTAGGCTCCCAATTTTTTAATTGCTTCAAATCATTTTGGATCCTTTTGCACCGTTTCCTTGGTAACGGCAGGATATTTAGTACAGAAGACCCTATGAAATAATTTTATGTGGTTTTTTTCCTTTTTAAAATGTAGATAATTGCTGTGCATGTCAAGGTAATTATTAAGTGAAATCTATATTTGCAGAAAGCCAAGAAGAATTCATGAAGACGATGATGATGATGATGGCTTTTTTGGGCCAGCTCTTCCTCCTGGCTTTAAGAAACAGGATGATTCTCCAGAGAGGTAATTAAAATGGAATTATATTCAGATTCTTTTCCTTAAAACACAATGTTTTAGATTAAATATTTTGTGTCACTATTACAGAACACTTCATTTGTGCACTTAAGTTTCAGATGATTAGAGCTAATTCTTCCTCCATGTTCTGAGAACAAGAACAGCATTTCCTTGAAACAGAACACACAGCCCTCCTAGACCAGGTTGGAAGGAAAGTGAAAGAACTAATGTGAATTCTCTGAGATGTATTTTGGATGTCAAATTTCCTCCATTTCTTTTGATAGGTCTCAGATCAGTGGAGAAAAAACAAATTACAGGACAAAGGACCCCTAGTTCTGTAGTCCATTCTGGTCTGTGAGGGACTGGAGCAGTTACCTTTCGTGTGGTGAAATACCATGTCGTTTGCTAATGCATCGAGGATTATTGTTTACCTGTCTCCAGGTACAAAACTACCCTGAACGCTGTAGGTTTCTAGAAAAGAGGCTGTCGGGTCTACACAAATAAGCATTATGTACGGTCTCTGTCAGGAAGCTTTCCATTTGATTGCTAACAATTATAAAACACTTCCCCCCAAGAATATTATACGAATTTTCTGTACAGACCTCAACTGTGCCTCCCAGCCTTTTAATCTTTACATCAATCTGTGCACTTCCTTCTGTAATTTGAAATTATAGTCCGTAGTGGAACTGGTGCTTCCAGGGGTACTTCCTGATGAGAAATACGAGTCCTTTGATCACTTCTATCTTCCTCAAGCAAGAGCGAGTTGGTGGATAAATTAAAGCAATACTTGTATGTCAGGTATGAGTTTTCAGTTCCAGGAAGGTGACTCAATTTATTGCTGAGCTGTGTGTGTAATATACAACCTCAAAAGAAATTTCAAAGTTAAATTGTTGGTTTGTAGTTTGCATAAGTTTTTATGATGCTTGGCAGCAGCTAAGAAAAGAAGACTTTATGTAACTAAGGTTGTTTGGAAGTATCCTCCTCATGTATGTCTGGTTACACTTTGCTCTAATCAAAAACTCTTTTGTAGTTACAGGTATCATGCTCAGTGGGATCATTTGGTGCTTTGATGGTCCCACAAACAGCTAATGTTTTTTCCTTTTTCTTGTGTTCCATATGCACAAAGTATTACTTTAATTATAAAATTCAGCAGGTCATTAAAAATAATGTATTCTCTTATAAAAAAAATAAATGCTTGTAGCTTCTAATATCAGCAAAGGTAGCCTTCTTGATTTTTGACATGAATACTCATGGTAAAATGGAAGAGGAAGGGGCCATTCGCTCAAGAATTGGACTTGATCATCCTTGTGGGTCCCTTCCAACTCAGAATATTCTGTGACATTGAGGCAGGAGTCTGCTCTGTGTCTGTGATAGATTAAAGCAGTAGAAGGCACTTGGCACTCTCTCTATTTTTTTCCTACCTCACCGTACAATTGCTCCTAGCACGCACTGAGAAAGCAGATTGAGGAGAGCTGTTTTGCACCCAGCCTGATTCCCTGAATAGGTGGGAACGGTGTGGTGTGTGGGAAGAGCCTTGTCTGTCTTCCACCCACACACACCTGGGAGTCTGGGAGGCGTGTAAGCTGTGCAGGGCACAGACACGATGCTGCTGTCTCCCTGCTGCATTGCCCTTAGCCTTGAGCAGATTGCCGGCTGCCAGCTGAGCCATGAATAATTGAAACAAATGCAGGTCGTTTGTTTCAGTGTATGGACAGGCTGTTTATTAGTTCTGTGTGACATGCTCGTTCTTTTAGAAAAGCTTTTATTCTCTTACATCCTTTCCAGACTTGTCAAAGCAACATGTTCATGATTAGGGGCAGCTCATGTGACAATCTGCAGCTTGTTGAAAATGGTTTGAATCACTCCAGTATTAAATATATATGTGAAAAGATTTCCTTCAGCTTTGAAGATTATATTACAGTTTATCAATGTTAGACAGAAGTGCAGCACTCATAAATATTTCTGAAGTGTTCACACATCAAGGTAAAGAGCGAAGGTGATCTTAAAATATTTTATGTTATGCATCAGAAGAATGCTGAAATACCCATCTTGAAACGTGCGTTAGCAAGGACTTCCGAGTCCAACAACAGGAGAACATTCTTTGCCATATATGAAACGCAGTATTCCTCAAATTAAAGCTTAGTCCATAAGTTTGGGGGCTATTTTTGAACATATATAGGTACTAAAGTTGCCTATAGCAGTAAAATGTGTTTACCAGTTATTTATTAGTAGTTAATATATTATTAAATATATTCTCAGAGTTAATATATTACTGGTATTTAGATTCAGTTCACCTGTTCAGAGACCCTTTGGACATCCAGGAAACTGTCAAGAATCATATCCCCTGTGTCCTGCTGAGGAAAGACTGAAGAGACAGGGTTGTTCATGTGGCGGGAAAAAAGCATAAGAAGTGGAAAGCATGGGAAGGATGAAGATGAGAACTATTTTTCTATTCCCTAAAAGAGCCTTTGAGCTGTGACAGAATCAAGACAGAGCATTTGAGATTGGTTCTTTTTCACAGGTTGCACAGATACAGCCCGCAACAGAAATGTTCGTATATATTTTAGTAGAGAACTTTTTTTATAGTTTGGTTTATCTGTCTCTCCATGCAGAATAAAGGTACTTGTATACTAAAATAAAAGATTTTTTTTTTGGCTGTAGCTGTGTAAGTTTAAACTCAATCTCTTTAAATTACATTAGGAATTTAAAACATGGTCTTAACAAGAAAGTAGTCAGGAAGGAAGGAAGATAAAACTGTAGCAGCTAGGTGGGGGTGGAACGTCAAAATTAACCCAGACTTCTTGCCTGGGTTTAGAACCTCACCAGTGCCCTTATCCTGGCCTGAGCTTATATTTATTGCTCACATCTGTATATCTGTGGTTGGTTCTTCAGCAAGAATTTGTGTCTTTTATTTCCCCTCTTCAAACCCTGACAATAATATCACTACAGCAGAGCTGTACTTCATTAGATTATGTGGGACTGAGTAAAGGCCATCATTAACAAATTCAATTCGTGTGTTGCTACATTTGATAACGTAAAATTCACAACTGAAGGTCATAATAAACAAAGTCTGCTGTTACACTGTGAGGATACTGTCATTTGGATGTCTTCAGGTGACAGTTGTTTGGGTTTTTAATTAGCTTTTAGCAGCTTTAAGGAATATTATGGTGGGTTATTAAGAGTAACCCGCATTCAAAAGATGTTCAATACAGCAAGCGCAGTGTCTTTGAGCAACAGTTTGTAGAATTCTTTTCACTGCTGAAAAGAGATTCTCACCTTCCTGTGTTTGTGGAGACAGCTGGGTTATGTTGCTTGCAGAGCTGCTGCTGCTTAAAAACAAATCAGTGAAGTTACCTGGAATCGCAGAACTTTCTTTCTCTCTTTCCCACTCCAAGGTAAGATAATATCAGAGCAGTTCACTGTTTCTGCTTATCAAAGGACAGTGAAACTGAGGTGCAAGGCAAGAAGAACAAAATTGGGTTTGTTGATTGAGGAGTGTATATTTGTCTTATCACCTTTCACTGCTCTTGAATCTGGTGAAGGAAGCTAGGGAAGAAAGAAGTGGATTTCCTTGACTACGTCCTGCAACTTTCCTGGGTTTTTTGCATCACAGCTGTCTGCACAGGTCCTCCTGGAAAATGGGGATAATCTTACCCAGTTATTTCTACAGTGTGTATGCACAGGGGCCCACTTGGAATGGGTAGGAAGCAAGTCACGCTTCTGATCAGTGTTTTATTTTTATTTTTATATTGATCTGTTACATTTTTTTCTCCCTCAACTGAAAAATCAAGATTTTTTTCTTTTCTTTTTTTTTCCCCCTGCTGTCAAGGCCCATTATAGGTCCCGCATTACCACCTGGCTTTAGGAAGCCTTCAGAGGACACCAGGAGTAGCAGATGTTTCATAGGACCAGCTGTTTCATCAGAATCCCATCCCCAGGTTTGTGAAAACGGAAGCCTTCTGTTTTAGTACAAGCTATCTGAAATGGTTAAACAAGTTGCAGCCTGAAAGAGACCACTAGACGTACTTCTCAGGATGACAGTTTAATTTTGGACCAGGAAGTGTCTGGCATATTTTTGCTGGAGTCACATACTAGAGCATAAATATGCCTTAAAAAAAAAAAAAAAAAGACACCAAAAAGACTGGTCTGGTTTGTTGTGCTTTTTTTTGCTGTTAGAGAAATGGTGCACTCAGTGAACACAGGCAATCTTGGCATCCTAAACTGCAAGCAGAAAACACATCTTCACCTCCTTAATTTATTAGTGGCTACAACCTTTAAGTAAGTTTATCCAAAAGAATGCAATCAAGAATGGAATTACAGCGTCACTAAATTCTTTTTAGCAATTGCAGGATAATACCTGTGACTGGGAGGGAGGTGGTGCAGGACAGTGACACTGACAGACCTTTCTGGTTCATATTTTTTGACTCTTCTGGTCATGTTAGGTAAAAACTAGCTAGGAGTTCTGTAGTCTGCAACCCCTGGCTGCAAAATAGTGCATGTGCTACTAAAGAACATTCAGGAACAAGATGTGTGATAAAATACAGCGATGGGGAAGATTGAACTCCCTAAACTTGGGCTTCCAGTACCTTTCTGAGGGATCCAAATTGCCTATGGGAGGGGCTAGCAGGTAGGAAGGAGCACCTTTAGAGAACGTCATGCCCTTCTTGAGCAGCACCTCTTAAGCCAGGCAGGAGACCCAAAGACACCAAAAACGGTGCTGGATACTCGTGCTTAGGCAACTGAATCTCTCATGCTGTGATAAACTGAACATTAATTCCTTGGGAGAATTAATAGTTATCCTGTTTATTTTTAAAATACTTACATTTTTACATTTAACTCCCAGACACTACGGGAGATGCTAGATACACCAGGAGGGAAGGATGCAAAGGCTGCTTTGAGATTTCACTTTTTTGGTTAGTGGTTGTAAAGCATATAATTCTTCAGCCTCCTACAGTGAGTGGTGTTGTAATTCATCGTGAAGAAAGATTATCTGACATTTCTGAGATACTCATCGTCTTATAACTCCAAATAACGATTAAGCAATTTATCATAGTGACAAATCTCTTGAGGTTGAGATGTCAAAACTGGTCTGCCTTTATATTTTGCAAACAAAAAAGTCTCTTTTCTCATAAATGCATCTTCTAGCATCAGCTTTTTTACAAGTATTACAGAACTTATCTTTTTTCTCTTCCTAATAATTATATATTTTTTACCTCTTCCTAATAACACTCTTTTTCTTATTTTTGAATATGAGTAATTTCTTGTTGGCTTTTTAAAAAATTTACGTAATTATTGTGTATTCAGGTGCATCTTTAGAGGCAGCTTATTCCATGCTGACTCTTCACTTTTCCTTAGTGAATCTAATGACTCACCACCTTGTGTATTCTCAAGTAATGCTTTGTGCTTCCTGGCTACACAGCCTTGTCATCCTACTCCCAGTGCTCTATCACGCACAGTCAGACTGTAGCGAGATCTTTGCACTTTTGTAGATATTGGGCACCTTAGCTCTGCTCCCAGGGCACTGGGGCATCATCATTTTCTGTTGAGTTTTGCCTCCATCCGCATCTGTACTGTTTGAACTTGGAGGGAGGCACCAGTGAGCTTTCTATACAACCCCTGGCAACTACAAAGATTCTTACTGACATCTAGTCCCTTACAAACATATTTTTTTAGCCCTTCTCCAAATAATTGCTTAGAATGCGATGTCAGAGTCATGGAATCATTAAGTTGGGCAAGACCTCCAGGATCATGGAGTCCAACCCTTGACCCATCACCACCTTGTCAACTAGACCATGGCACTAAGGTCCACATCCAGTCATTTCTTGAACACTTCCAGGAATGGTGACTTCACCACCTCCCTGGCAGCCTGTTCCAATGCTTGACAACCCTTTCAAGTGAAGAAATCCTTTCTGAAGGGATCCATGAGGGATTGAAGAAGCAAATGACAGAGGCAAGGGATTAGAGTGGGAGATACTGTACACCCAGGGGCGTAGTACCATGCATGCCACTGGTACCCTACCTTGCACTTTAATCTTTCTGGCATCCTTTCAGAATCCGAGCTCGAGACAGTTCTTGCAGTGTGAAAGTGTGATCCCTGTTAGGGACATGCATCCAAACGTTGCTAGTGATGGTAAAGTCCGAAGTATGGAAGTTGTATGCTTGTGTGTTCCAAATTTGCCCACGGCCACAGAGGATGCGTGGCTGCATGCAGAGCAGTGTAAGAGTAGCAGGGCTTTGTGTGCTGCCCCTGCCTTTACCAGCAGTCTTGCCTCAGACAAGAGATGCTGCTTTTGGCAAAATGGAGACGAAGGATCCATGTTCAAGTGCTAGAGCAGGTCTAATCTGGAGTTCTAATCCAGGTTTTTGTTGTCTGGGAAATGCATTGCGTTAGGTTTATATGCTCTTCTAGACAAAGTCATTCTAATTCTATGAAGCTGAAGTGTTTCTTGATGCTCTTAACACTATGGTTGAAAGAAATGTTTTATTTTTGGAAGCTGACAGATAGTAGCGAGGAAGAAGACAATCTTATAGGGCCAATGCCTGCAAAAGGACCAGTGGAGTCTGATGTGGCTAAAGAATTTGAACGCAGAGCTCAGAGAATGAAAGAAAAACTTACTTCAGCGGACAGTGTAAGTTGGATTTCTTAATTTCTAATATTTTGTTGCTGGAGTGTATTTGTCTTTCTCTTCGCCTGTTTCTGTGTGAACCTGGTTGCAGTTCTTGGGATAATACATGTTTGCAGGTGTTAACACAAAGAAAAAAATATATGATTTCTGTTGGAAGCTAAGAAATTCAGACAGTAATTTTTGATTATGCATTTTTCACTCTTCTCTCCACCCCTACTTCTTTTGCAAAGGATGAACCCAAACAAGTTACCAGGGAATCATGGATGACAGAGCTTCCACCTGAGTTGAAAAACTTTGGATTTGGCCCAAGAACATTCAAGAGACGAGCTGATGACAAATCAGGTGATAGATCTATTTGGACTGATACTCCAGCAGACAGAGAGAGAAAAGCCAAGGTGAGCATTTATTTATTCATTCGCATACACCTGCAGGCAGTAGGTGTTACTGATGAGCTGTGAAAACAAAGATACCGTGGGCTGTTCAGTGAAATTTTTCTTTCCCAGGTTTTCCTTTGTTATCAAAATTTACTAATTCAGGCTTAAACATAAAGGCAATGAAATAAAAACATTAAGTATCATTGATATGCATTTATTTCTGCTGCCTTTTTGCAGTAGTCAGATACTCTGTATCAGATCATTGACTTTCCAATTAGCATGTCCAGTTTCTTCTTCTATCAAGCTGAGCAGAAAATATCTGATGGCCTCTATCATGGCCTTTACTCTCCAGATTTAATTAGATATAGATTTGCTTGCTTTTTACTTCAGACATTCTGATTACTATAGCATGGGATTTTCTTCTACTTATCAGGAAAGAGAAGAGGCAAAAAAGTCAAGCAGTAAGGATAATGAAGAAATGGTATTATCTGGGAGAGACAAGAGGCTTATTGAGCAGGTGACTTCATACAATGTAAGTGTAATCACAAAATACTTCCTCTATTTCCTTTAGTTCTTCACTCTTTTCTTCTGGTTCTCATTTCTAGTGCTGCTGGTTTCCATGGTGATGCCACTACAGTTTTCCCTTTTAGTGCCCAAACCTACTGCTGTTTTGAGACATCAGAACACTTGGCATTAATGTCAACAAGAGCAGGATTGGGTCCTCTCCAACTTCACAGAATTTGGGTTTGTGTCTATCGTCTCAGTTTTAGATGGTGCTTTCCTTAAATCATCCTCATGTCAGGGCATGGTTGCTGGGACCTTGATTCAAATATTAGCTTGCTTCACCCAATTGCTGACATCCCAAGAAGAATAAAACAATAGTACAGGTTTAACTTCTAGTCCAATATATGCATTAACCTGAAAGAGGCTTGGTGGGCTAAGCAGGTCACTGCATTAATTACCCTATGTCATTAATTACATTAACTACTCATTACAGCAGCTTAATTACATGGAGTTTTTCGCAATCTCTACAGGAGCAGACAATATTCACAGACAGATGCTGATTACTAGAAATTTGAACTCCATGTCAAATTCCCTCTCACTTTTCTGTCTGTCAGTCCTGTCCCCCAGAGTGTGCAGACCACTGCCTGCTTACAGCTGTTAGTTCCAGTTCTTCCCCGAGTATGGCCTGAACTCTTATGGAAGGCAGTCTTGTCTCTTGAGAGGACAATTAACTTGAGAACCACAGCTTTGGCTTATTTTACATGGATTATGTTTATCTGGCACTTCTGATAATTTATTTGTAGTTCATTAAATCATATGTCACTCCTGACTTGGAGACTTGCAAATCCAGAGCTATTATCAGTACGTCTTAAGGTTCTTCTTTAGTGTCTGCTTCTACTGTCACTATGAATACAGTAGAATAATTTTCATGTGAAACTACGGTTTTTGCTCTCTACCATTCCATTGCCAGAATAAAACATACGCAGGCCTTTGCTGTTTCTAAGATTCATGGAGTTGTCTCAAAGAACAATGTTTCTTGGGTTGTTTTGTTGTTTGTTTTTTCTTTTTGTTAAATCAGCTCTTTTCTGATTTTCAGGTGGTTGTTGTGGGTATTTTTCTTTTAAAGTTTTTTCCTCTGTTCTTTCCTATTTCTTTCTCCACTGACATTTACCAAGGATACTTCACTAGAATAGAAGATTTCATACTTAATGTAGTTTCTTCTTTCAATGCTGATGCCACATGCATTCTCTGGTGCAATTTTGTCACCGCTGACACAGTTACATCATGAATAAATATTGTCTGTTTTCTCTTTTCCATGAGAATCTTTTCTTAATTCATGCATAAACTATTATTGGCATGGCTGATGTAGTGTTTGTACACGAAATGAAGGAAAATCATGAGAAAACAGCTGCTCAACTTTTGCACTTTTTGATGAGAGAATTGGTTTAGATACACAAATGCACCGTATCTGAGTAAATGAGGGGCCATATGGAGAGCTAATCCTGCTCCTGTGTGAAATCAGCAGGAGTTTTATGTTGTGTTTGGGCTGGATCATGCTCTTTCAGAAATGCAGCTAAAGTCCTTGAGCTGGCAAAACACATGCTCCGGTTGAAACCTGTGACTTCATCCTGTGGGCTTTCAGCAGGTGACTCAAAATTAGGAGCACACATTAAAAAATCCACCATAGTACATGAAAGATTGAAAGGGTGTCTAGCTTGTTCCTGCCCCTAGCAGTGACCAAATTCAGGTGCCTTGGGGATGTTTGTAAGAAGCTAGGCCTGCAACTTCGAGATGTTTCTTTTGACTTGGTGTCTTCATTCTGACAATAGTGGCAGAGCAACTTTTATATTTCATTTGCATTCTTTTTGTAATTTATCTGCATTGTCTGTGGGGATTCAATGACATTGTGGCTATCTATATCATTATGGCTGTCTATATCAGTGAATTATTAGTAATTTAGCCTGGACAAGATTGCTCACACTTTCTACTCCATGTATGCTAAATTGGTCATTCTATATCGTGTTACTAAGCTGTCTTCTTTTTCTGGAATTTTTAGCCTTCCTAATGTCAGTCTTTCCATTTGGATTTTCTGTGTTGTTGTTGATATTCTTTAATACTTTACTTCCTCTTCCTTCTCATGTTTTTCCAGGAGTCAAAGAGGTCAGAGTCTCTCATGGACATCCATCAGAAAAAGCTGAAGAGCAAAGCGTCTGAAGAAAAGAGCAAACCTCAGGAAAGAAGGCCATTTGACCGAGAGCAGGATCTCAAAGTCAATCGCTTTGATGAAGCACAAAAGAAAGCTCTTATACGAAAATCCAGAGATCTCAATAGTAAATTCGAGCACAGTAAAGGCAACATGTTTTTATAAGATGAAAGCATTATGCTTTTTTGAAGTGAAGTCAATTAAAATTTGAATACTTAATTTTTGTAAGTATTTTTCTGTAAATATTTGTATGCAAAATAAATATCCTGATGTTTAACTATTTTTCCTTGTCTGTAAATACTCTCTTAGGGAGAATCATCTGTTCTAAAACTAAACTAGTAAAGGAAAGTCCTGGTATAAAAAAAAAAATTTGCTACTTTAAAACTTTGATACGTATATTTTTTGTTGCTAGTGTAAAAATAATTAATTAAAATAGGTGGGTTTTTAAGGAGCTCTAGATTTGATCTTGCAATAGAGTTAGCAGTTTTCCCTTTTCTCCTGCCATGCTAAAGATACTCTTTCTGAACCTGACCTGAAGGCCATGAAAAAATCCCTACATTTGTGTGCAGAACATTGCTTGACTGGGGTTCTTGCTAGGGAGTATAAACTCAAATGGCAACTTTTACATTTGCCTGGTGCTTTTATTTCTGTGATTCTGTGTCTGTACATAAATACAGGTTTATATGTATGCAGAATAGTTTTTGTACTATAGCAGAAAGAGTTAGGGGTAGTAGGAGTAGTAAAACCTCAAGGTTTTCAGAGTTAGTTGTAAAATGGTAGTATATGAGAAGAGAAAATCTTACTTGAATTCCAATGTGTAGGGATTGCCATCAGAAGGCCATCTTTTCTTAAGCACATACAATGTGAAAATCAAAATAAGGCTTATTTTGTCTGTTAATTTGCAGAGCGGAACAGCTCTTCTGTATCAAAAAGGAAATAAATCTGACATTTAAAAAAGTCTGCATTCACATTTAGAGTTCCTTACCTCTCCTGTGTGTTAGCAGCAGAAAGGGTTATTAAACACTGGAATGGGCTGCTCAGGGAAGTGGTGGAGTCAGTATCCCTGAAGGTGTTCAAGAAACAACTGGATATGGCGCTCAGTGCTTTGGTCTACAAGGTGGTGGTCAGCCAACCTAAATGATTTTGTGATTTTGTGTTAATTACTTAAAATTAGACCTGTGCTTTCACCCTTTGTCTCAAATAATGTTTAGGATTCTTTTAAGCAGTTTCTGAAAGTACCTATACAGGAAAACAATTTTATAGATGAGATGCTGGTAATCTGTTTGGAAGTATAAATACTGTGGGATTTGCTGTAATTTGAAAAAACTCCTGTAATTTGGAAAAAGGCTACCCTGAGAGATGGTGTCTGGGTTCCTTCATGTGTAATGGATCAGTGAATCTGCTACCTTCAGGAGAGAAACTGATTTTGTATTGTGTTTGCTTTTTATTTAATCAGTTTTCAGTTTCTGAGCCTTTTGTTGTGAGATGAGAGGAGGGTTTAAAAAAGGGCTGTTTATTTTTCTTCCCCTAATACAGACTTCTCTTAGTGCCTCCTGCTTTTTTAACTCAGCAAGCAAGGCCTCATTAGGTTTCTACTTTCTGAACAAACGTAGATTCCTTAATTGGAAAAGCAGTATTAGAAATGTCTGGAATTTTTTTTAGGCAACTAAAGCAATGACAGCGTGAGTTTGGCATGACTAGCGAAGTCTTTACAGTTGAGAAACAATTACTTCATGAGCACATTGTGCAGTCCTTGCTCATTCAGTCTGGAGCAAGGATGAGGGCTTGTTGTACAAAAATTTTGTTGTTGTTATGTGCTCTGTTTTCATTTTTGTTCTTTGGCCTCTCCTCCTCCAAACTGAGGACTGGTCATCAGATGTCACAGATGGCCAGATACTGCCATCCAGTTGGCTTCCTGCTGTTTGCTCAATGCCCCGCCTGGCCCCATCATGTTCTCCTGCCCTGTCCAAGGCCACGTTTGAGAGGAGGCTCTGCAGTGTTGCTCGAGAGGAGAGCTCTCATAACGGGAGTGCAGCAGCCCCTTTGCCATCCTATACTAGTCCTCCATGTGTGGGACACGTGGTTCTAATTAGTGAAGCCTTGATGCAAGCTGGGAACTTGGGTTTGACTCTTTTTTTTTCCCCCCCCCCCACTCTGCAGCAGCTTCTTAAAGACTCTGATGTCAGTGTTATGAACTTGAGTGTTATGAAGGTGGGGAAAAGTGGAGCTGTTGAGAGTTCAAGTTAAGCTTTTCATTACTTTGTGTAAATTGCGTGAACCTTTGAACTGAATTAATACACAAACTCATCTCTTAGTCATGCCAAGCCATTCCCTCAAATAGTCATTAGAGCAAGCAGTAACTCAGTAAATTACAAGCTCTGTAAGCTTTTATGGGAAAAGATGAGACATCTATAATTTGGGCAAGTTTTAAAGCATTTCTGTTGAAATGTTAGGAGGTGTTTTTTTCAGAATCTCATTTGAAAAACCAGAATCAATTTCACAGAGAATCTTCACCATAATTACTATGCAGTGTTTCTGGTAATCAGCTCCCAACACAGATTTAATGTATGCTGTTGCTATTCTGCAGTGCCAGCCTGTGTCCCAGCCTATTGACTCCAGGCATATCAGGAAACCCTGTTTTGTAAAAAAAAAAATGTCAGGGAGGTTTTTCTGGATGTGAAAAGTCTACCAGCCTAGATTTCAGCATGCTTGCCTTTGATAGCTTGCTGGCATAGACATCCTTTATTCATACTGATGTTGAATATCCTGCTCAAGAGTAGGGTCCCTCTCTTTACAAAATGTTAAATAGGTGTGTAATTCATAGTGTAGTCAATAAAAAGAAGGCTTTTGTGGTAGGCATATGAAAAATTGGGTTTTTAAAAGGAATTTTAAGGAACATTATGTGTTAATAACAAAAAAGGGAAAAGAACCAAAAAACAATCGTTGAGTTTGCTGTTACCAAAGAACAATTAAAAGCAATAAGGATATTTCAAGAAAACTTACTGATTGCTTTCTGTGTGTCTCCAGGACAAATATATTGAGCTACCATGATGTCTGAACTGGAGAATTTTGTTAAAATATGATACTGTAATACTTGGGTAAAATCTCCGTCTGTGCTCTTCTAGCTAATTATGGAGCAATTTTTTGCTTTCGCTGTTGCAGACTGAATATTGGTGGATGCCCCGTGCATGTTGGCTTTTCAGGATGAACTGCATTTCCCAAATAATCGACAGCAATAGAAATGCGTTTTATTTAGGGCTTTGATGGCATCACGTTGATAGCACCAAAGTGGCATTGTTAAAATAGCTTTCTTCTAGAAAGAAACATTGTGATGAAACATTGATATATTTCTGTCCAACAGGAAAGGGTGTTTTCCCCTTTAAAATGCTCCAGAAGACTCCAAGAGTCCAGGGGACTTGAGCTTGGGGACTTGTTTTGTTTCTGAAATGTAAATGTGTTGTTATTGCTGTCCAGCCAGTTACAAATCACATGTTGATTTAAGAGTCATCTAGCGCTAAAAATCAGAATCTCTGAAAACTTTCTGTGCATGCCTCCTCAGTTCCTGCCACTCCCCTTGCGTATAGTGCATATAGTTTCTAATTGCATAATTACCTAATTCTCAAATAAAACGCATGTGATTTCCTGTCCTTAGGAATTGCCTGCAGTGGTTTATATGCTGGGGGGAAAAAAACCCAACAAGTTACGCAGTGTCTTTCAGACAACATCTTTAGGTTTTTCTCATGTGCTCACAAAAAAAAGATGGTGTCTTTTTACCTGAAGAACACAGTTGTGGCTCCCCGCTGTTGTGCACCTCTGAGATGCATCTTCCTGATGCTTCCAGCTCTGGCAGGTGAATGGGAAGTGGTGACCCTCAACAGGATCTCACACAAATGTGGCATTTCTGTTCTTTTCAAACATGACATGAAGGCTGAGGCCCTACCCATGCAGAGCTGATTTCTTCATAGCAGCCACTTTTGGGTCCTCCCAAAGTGGCTGTCACTGCAACAGCCACAGGTTCTGTTCATCTGTTTTCTTACACTGGTCCTTAAACCAGTAATAAGTGCCATTGCTCTTTGAAATTACACCCATTTTGAATCAGCATGGAAATCAAGCCTTAGGTTTAAAAAACAAGGTCTTTCTTTCAGAGTGGGAATTTAGGGTCTCTAGGAGACAGCAGCACAAACTGTCACTTTAGCAGGAGCAGATGCAGCTGTGATTTCTTCCAAATAATTACTCCAGACATAAATATTCAAAACCAATTCTTATAAGCAGATTTAGAGGAAGAGGGGAAAACAGAAGTGGCCGGCCCAGGCTCTTAGCTGCTTAACCACTTGCTTCACTTCAAAGGGCTTGTATCCACTTGTCCTTGCACATGTAACACCTGGCCAGGAGTTTGACAAGTCAGGGCAAATTACATCTTCTCTCTGTCCTTACCTGACTGTCTCCCTAAGAGGGCCTTGCTGGTAGCTGGACATGCAAGCCCCCGGCTCGCAGCCCTGCTGCAGCTGTGCCACTCAGCCGCCTTCTGCTGCTCGCCAGCCACTCCAGCATCACGTTGGCTGTGCTCACACACACCCACTCAGACCAGAAAGAACACTCTGGTTTGAACCAGATAAAAATAGGTTTTAATGAGAATACAGAACAGATTGGAGTGATCAAGTGCAGGCAGGGCTCAGGCAAGCACACTGACCTGCCCTTTTTGTACTTTATTTTTTTCCCCACGCTTGCTCCTTTCCAATCCACTTCAATTCCTTCCTTTCCCCACTTTTAAACCAACTCCCAGTGTCCTGAGCTAAGTCTTGTACGTTCCCACAGCCCTTGGAAAACATCCCAAAACAAGTTGTAGACTATCCCAAAAATGATTTTCCCACCACATCCCTCAATGAGCCTTATACCTATCATCTTCTTGTAAATACCTCTAGGTGTTTCTCCATGACCCACAAGAAGGTCACGTGTCTACTCTGCAGGGCCTCACACACTGTTGACACTGAGGCCATGGAAGCCTAATGATCCTTTCCACCGCTTGGAGTTTGCTTTTTTCTGTTCAGCTGCTTTGTAGCTCTCTTGTCAGGGCAATGAAGGGTTGGCCCGACCTAGAGGGACATCTGAGCTGCGTGAAAGCAGGCAAGCCAAGCTCCTACTGCTGCTTCCCAGTGCAGCACCGCTGCCCATCTGATGCCCCAGAGCACCAGGAAATGGTAAATCAAAGTGGTCAGTTCCCATCCAGGGAGAAAAGGCACAATGGAAAGACAGCAGCTTGAGGAAAAGGAGACCAGCTGGCTGCTGGAGTGTACAAAGCCTGTAGCCAGGAGGAAGCTGCCCAGAAGCCATCAAGGTGTTCCTGCGGTTTCCAAGGTAACTTCCATCTTCTGCCATCCAGGTGAGGTTCAGCCTCCATCATCATGTGACCAGAATAAAAATAATGGGTCTGATGTGGAAAATGAAATGCACACAAAATGCCATGTGTTACCCCAGCTGCTCTGCTAGTGGTTTCTCACTTTCCACCGTTCCACATCAGCCCACTGAGGCAAAGTGCCAGGAAAAAGGAATTCATCCACTGCAGCTGAACCCTCATGACTCGTTGCCAGATGGAAATCAGCTGATTCAAAATTACCAGAGGCGGCTTTTCAATTAGAGTCATGACTCAAGAGCCCAGGAACCTCATCAGTGCACAGCTCTTTGGTGCCCACACCACATGGATCTGACCTTCTCTGTGTGCTCACCTGAGTTCTCCAGCTGGCGTCAGAACCAGCTAGGCTTGGCTGTTGCCTCAAAGCCATCCTGGGATCTTCTAGAGAAATAAAGGAGTGAAGACTTCATGTCTATGGCAACCACGAGAGAGCTGGGCTGCTATCACAGAACCAAGTAGAGCTTCTCGTCACACAGTCACACAGGTCAGGTGCTCTTCACCTCTGCACCACCTGTGACAAAATCACTGGGTTTTAACTGCCTCTTAAAAACCAGCATGAGAGAGGAAAAGAGGAGTGAGAGGATGTGCCCACAGTCACGTACTGAGTGTGATACTTTAATTCTTTGATGTATGCATTATTGTGGACAAAGGGAGTTTCCAAGAGCAGAGAAACTTCAGGCCATCACTGAAGACTTTGCGCAGTTCTTCCTGTTATTATCGTGCTGTGCACTGGCAGGGAGCCCACACCAAAAATCACCAGCTTTCCACAGAGCCCATGGACACACTTGCAGGGTGTGACCCTGCTGCTGCCCCTGGTCCAGCATCTTCTTTCCAACCCCTTTTCACAACAGAGACCTCAGCAGGGAACCATGTTGGGGCTCGCCTTCTCTTCCCCTGGGGGAAATGGGCATAGGTGGATGCTTGGCACGGCACGGCACGGGGTTTCCCTCTCCCTGTTCCCTTGGTCATGTGTACCCCAAGTCCTGTCCCCTATTGGTCACTTTGAATGTAGCCCGGGGGAATCCTGTGCTTAGGGGGGTGTTCACGGGACTCATGGGCGTTGTTCCAGGGCTGTTCCTGGGGGCAGGTTGCCGTTGGAGTCCATGCCGGGCTCCAGTCATGTGCGGCTGGGAGAATAAAATCTGAAAACATCTATCAAATATCATCTCCTTGATTCTTCCACGGGCCAAGGCTGTCTCCCAGGGAAGGTTGCAGCCACCCCACTGCAACAGAGAGGGACACAAGTGCCAGGCTGAGCTGTTAGGGCAGAATCTAGCACAAGACCAGCACCACAGTGCTGAGGGTTATGGGGGGATACTCTTGTGGAGGTTTCTGCTCAGTATTGATACTCTAGCAGGAACAAGTGCATGGCCAGGAACCAGAAGGGGATCTGCAATGATACTGAATGCCAACATTGTCTGAAAAACTTGGCAGCAGGAGGCCCTCCTTTCCAGGTATTTGCAGCTTTCCTTGAAGCTGGCATAATCTACTCCAGGTGTCAGCTCTGATTCACCCACAAGACTCTGTGTCACAAAATGTCACATTAATGTGACTTTTTAGAAGTATTTCAGAGCACAAACCCCAGCACTGCCAATATTGAAGAGTTCCTAGCACTGTGTGTTAAAAAGCTCTGGTTTGGAATATGGACTTAAATTTGGGAGAGGTAAATTTGGGACTTTTGCTAGCATTAGGAGTATTTTTTTATTTTTTACCAAATAAACCCCCAACTACAAGCTTTTGACCCTCTCAGGTCACAAATGCTGAAGAAGAAATGTGTTGGTGCCTGAGAAGCAGCTCCCTGAGACCTGCTCTGGCAACACTGTACCCCAGGCAAGGAGGCTGGCTGAGGTCTGCTTCCCCATACAGGGGCTGCAGCAATGCCAGGATGAATGGATCTGTGAGCAGGGAGCCTGTCCACCCCACAGGACCAGACTTTTCCATCTGTGTGGCTGAGCTGACCTGTAGGAATCTTGTGGCTTGCTCTCTTGAAGGATGTGGAGAGATCCACTTTGTCCATTTCTGGGGTGAAATGATGTCTCACCACCATCAGCTGGGGCAACCAGTGAAATTTCTGTCCCATACCTATTTGTCAAATCCTGCTCGTTAGGGTCCTGGAAAACTGAGTGTGGAAGGAGCTGCCTTGTCAGCAGTTGGTGGTGATTTTCTCTAGCACTCAGAGATGGGCACAGCCCAACAAATTGATACTTCCTGGACATGGACAAGTGAATTTATAACCTCTTATCTGGATTTAAGCACACAGAAAAAGCAGGAATCCCGACCAACATCCAAACATTAATAGCAAGTAAGATGGCACAGGCAGCTGAGACATCATCCTATTTTGACTGCTGTACCCTATCAATTAGCAATTGAGTAGTCTTGGTTACAAAGTCATATTAAAAACTCTTCACCAGGAGGAATTCTAGGTTTAGCAGATAATATGAGACAGTGAAGATCTGCCAAATGGCTGGGAATTTGAAATGCACTAGGCACAACTTTGCAAAGGCAAGAGAAAGCTTCTTTCTCAGCCTGTCAAAAGATAGAATTTTCAACTCTTCAAAAGAGTGAGCTGGGATGAAGTGTTTCCAACAGGCAACATTTCTTACTGTGTAGCTGTTCCACTTCTGATCTTCCAGCCATGATTCTCAAAGAAAATCCTACAATATCTTTGTGAGGTAAATCTGGGAACTGTATCTCATTACTTTCCTGAATACTAATGTTTTAAAACATATTACCATCCTCCTCTCTGCACCTTTCCCAATTATCAGTCTCCCAGTGCTCTACATCATGCTACTATCATTCCACAAATTACCTGCATCTCTTTTCCCCTTAGGATATAACCACCAATATAGTCTTTATATTCCACGGCTGCTGTCAGATGTCTAGCTCAGACACAGGTCTAATTAAACCCAGAACAATTGTTCCTGAGATGCAGTTAGGTTTGAAATTCACTTCATCTTTCCTGAGGAGCGTACATGCCCCCAAACTCATCTGCTTTCTTCAGATATACTAGCTGGCTTCAGAAAAGCTATTACACCTACATAAAAATCTTTATCTTTAAACCTTTGGTTCTTAAAATACTGGCATGCCAAAAGGCTTCATGGACTGCAAATAGGAGGGGCAGCATGTGACTGGGTCTGGTTTCTAAAAAATAGAGGTGTGACACTATGACATGCTTCAGAGAAGATCTTCAATTCTGTTTCACAGGCCATAGTGGGGTTTGAGCTCTAGTTTAAAATAGGTTCACCTTTGCATAGCAACAATGATCCATGGCTGCATACTCCTCTGAAGCTCAGACTCTCCTTCACTCCTTCAGCCCCTGCCTGGAAGAAATGCCTCTGTACTCCTTCAGGAGGCTCCTCTCCCTAAGGAAAGCAGCATCTGAGGTGTCTTTCACTCAGCCTCCGTTTCCCACCTGTAGAACAAGGAGATAATGGTCTGTCTCAGCTCTAGGAAGACAGGCTCAGGCTTAGCCACTCCAGGCTGCTGTCTCCCCCACTGCTTATCCATTGCTGCTTGTGTTTGCTCCTGACCATGGCCAGTCTCCCTCCAGACAGCCACCAGCACTGCTCTCCCCCAGGGGTTTGTACCTTCACTGTCAACTTACTGCATGAGAGGGGCAGTGTGTCCTCCCAATACCTCCCAGGGCAGCTGTATGGTAACTCTATTGTACATTTCCCTAGTGAGACAGGACTTGATTCTCTTCTCCTTGAAGCTAGGCATCCTGACTGGGAAATTCAGAGATGGCTTACCCCATGTTTGCAAAGCCCTGAGGCTACAGCAGCAGCTGGTGCAGAAGATCCCATTGAGAAGGAGCACTGGTCATGGAAGACAGCAAGCAGGGCAGAGGATGAGGGACTCCCCACAGTGAGGGCCAAGCCAACGCTGCAGCAATGTCCCCATGGGAGGTGCTGACAGTGGGGGACCGAGCTGTGCAGGAGAGCGAGTAGCTCTGGGACCAGCAGGTATCCAGCCGGCAGGGTGACCTTTTGAATGAGAATCATCACAATATGTATTTATCCCATTTAGAGAACAGAGGAGGTGAGCTTTGACTGTGGCCAAGGTTTTAATAAAGCATGAGACCAGCTGAGGCTTTTCTCATACTTGTAGTATTTTAAGCATTCTCCTCCCTCAGGTTGCTCCGTTAGCTCCTAGGGGCTGGGTTTACACTGCTCTTGCTCTCTCTCACTGGATTTCTAGCGGATCTTTTTCCTTAATTGGACCTCTAATTTCCATATATTTATGGCAGTATAGTATCTTTAGATTTTGGTTGAAACTGGTGGATGGTTTCAAAAGCTAGAGAGGGAGCCACTGTCAAGCAGACACCTGCAGAGACAACATGACCGCAAGGGCCTCCTTCCCGTAGAAAAACAAGCTAAATACTATGTAGTCATGACAGTCAAGGCTCTATTATAATGCAGAAACATAGAAGTACAGAAATAATGGGGTGTGTGCAGCCTAAACTTTGGCCTTCTTTAATGTTTGGCTACCTGACTTTGCAATTTTAATGACCCTTTCAAGGAAGTGTCTTTATATTCAATGCAGTACTTTGTGCAATGGCTTGTTTACTCTGATAGACTCTGTTTAGGTGGGGGAAGATGCCTTGTAATTTTCTGTTGATTTTCACCTTTTTTGCATTTTTTTCTTGCACACTCTCCCCCACTGAGAATAGTTTCACAAACACGTGCACAAATATACAGAGGATCAGCAATGCAAAAGCCATCCACATCCTTGTCCCCATGCCATGGATGACGGGAAGCTGATGAGTCTGATCCTCGAGCCTTGCACAGACAGGCTTACTGAACTTGACAGCACCACTTGTGCGCAGGGAGATGAATCACTTGAGCAGAGACTGTGGGATCTGCCCCTACTTGTTGAGCCACTTTCTTCATAGCAAATACTGGCTGTTCAAACAACATTCACGTTTCTATTTTGGGTCACTGTTTACAAGTACAGACAAACAGCAGTGGGAGAGTGGAAATCTGCTACCAGCCAGCACTCTCCCGGCACCCTCAAAAGCAGTTTACAGAAACTACATTGCTGGAGAGAATCAGAATGGACAATTGCTCTAAATGCATTAAAAAGATGTTATTAGCTACCAGAGACTTCACATTTCCTAAGAGGAAGGTGAATATATGGCACTTTCTCTAGCAGGTTAGAGGAGTAATTACTATTGCAGAGACTTAGACACTGGCTCTTATCTTTGACAGGTTGTCAAGTATTTCTGAGAGTAGTGAAGTATCACAATGTTTTCAAAATATCAGCAAATTTTCTAGTGAAGAGCTGTACGGTTATGGGTGCTTGACTGAAGCACCTCTTAAAGGCTGTCAGAAGTAATTTGTGCTGTCGCTCAGCAGAGGCAACGGATGGTTTAATATCCAGGCCTTTTGTTCTGCACAGGCATGTCAGCTAAGTACGTATCGTACCCAAAGGAAATTGCTACCCATTCTTTGTACATTTGCTTCTCTTGGTGTGAAATCACCTGCTACTCCAACAGGCCTGTTCAAAATCCCTCATCAAAACCAGAACTGTGGTTCAATCAACAGTGCTTTACAAGAGGGAAAGTGACTTGACCACAAGTGCTCAAAATAGATGCCTTGTCAAACTTACCACTCATCGAGGTGCAAGGACACTTTGCATGACCTGCCTTGATTTTCAAAAGCTGAGTTTTATTGAGCAGTCATCGCAATGATTTTGTGTTGTTCTCCTAATATAGCAGCGGGCTCCTTTCTGTAAAGGATTCTGTATACCTTGAATGTCCATGATGAGCTGGCAGGCACAACTGACTTCTTATGTCTGGGTTTTCTTCACCAGAAGCATGGCTGACATGTCACAGATCAGAACAAAAGGGCAAGGAAAGCAAAACAAATTTAATCTCAGATCTGCAACTCATCTCACCACATGGTGAGAAAATCCTCACATATTTTTCTTTTTCGGTTTCAACCCCCTACATGTTGCAAAGTATTATACAGCTGTCAATATTGTATTAATACTTAAGATTAATGATGAGGCAAAAGCCTATGTGAGACAAAGCAAGGACTCAAAGTCAGTCAAATGAGATTCAAGTGGAAGAGAAATCAAACTTCGTTATTCCTAGCACTGTTAGAAAGATACCTTCTCTTTCATGCCAGAAGTTCTCCATGTGAACAAGGAAAGTCCAGGTAATTTAACCATCAGGCTGTTAGGGAATTGTTACTGCCTAGATTACAAGCCAGCATAGGACAAAACCTATGGCTGCCTTCAAGTCATTGGTGTCTCCACTCCTGACAAAAGGGTTAGGATCTTCAGTGGGAGCCAGTGCCATCAGAGGTGCTGGCCACGAACACAGGGGTAACAAGATGAGTGAGAAGCTCAGCTATGGCCAGGGTTGTTCTTTGGTGGTTTTTTGTGAGATGGCTGAGTCAGAGTCAGCAATGATAGCAAATCTACAACAGAAAATCCGTAAATTGGAGGCAGAGACATTGAAGGTAGGAAAACATGTTGTGGATCATACTGGGGTGTTCTTAAAAGGATTATGTTCCTTTTGCTCTCTAAGAAATAACTAGTTAATATGTTGTGCAGGCCCAAACCAAATCCACCGGGCAAGGCAAGGCAGAGGGGGAATACTCTTTCTTGAAGAGCTGTACAGAAAAGCAAGACACTGCTGAAGGGCTCTGAGCCCCGAACTAAAGAAGGGCAGGTTCGGCAAACACTCTGATAATGAGAAACTGAAAGGATAACATTACATGTGTTTGGGGTAGCACTGATGCTGCACTACGGAAAAGAAGGTGTGTGGATAAGAATAAGAACATAATGGTAAGGCCTTGAGAAAGCTGTAACAACCAGAAAGGTGAGTTAAGTGAGGACAACTATGCATGTTAAAAAGGAGGGCAACTAAGTTCATGATAAAATGAGGCCCAACAGCTTGAATTCACAGAACACCAACAAGAGCCACTGTAAGCCAGAGGGTGGAAGAAGGGAAGATCCTGTGAGCCGTGAAGGCAGGGAGAAGTAACGAGACGATGTTGACAGTGCTTGTGAAAATATTGCAGGCTCTGAAAGGAAATCTCAGAGCAGTCAGAAATTTCCTATTATTTAAGTTTTTTTCTTCTGGTAACTTCAAGAAAGAGGTTAGCATTCAGCTTTGTTGGAAAAAGATTCAGTGACTCATCCTCAAGAGTATATGCAATGAAGAGTTGACCTGATCATGTGGGAACTCTAGAAATGACAAGGGTGTGTGAGACAGGGGGTGAGCTTCGGGAGGGAGGTGGACACATCCCGCACACTGCAAGTGCTGATGTGAGGGCTGCTGCCGCCACATGCTCAGTCTCCAGAAGAAAGTGTTCTCAGTGATAAGTCTGCAGATTTCAGCCAGAAGCAGACTATCAAGAAATGGCCTCTGATAATAAATAATCCTAGAATAGTGGTATTTCTTTCCCCTAGCTCCATGTGTCATTTGCCAGAAGATAAAATGAAGCAACGTGAGGCCATCAGGGCTAGCTGTGGTCTTTGCCTCTCTCACAACCATTTGGCCCCCTCGTTCTCATTGGATCTTAACCTCACTGGCTTTATTTTCTGTTTCCCTTGGTTCCTTTTCTGCTTATTTTCCTCCCAGTGACTAAAATGTCATTTCTGTTCTTTTTTTTTTCATGTTTAAGCCACAACAATTAACTAGAAGGCAAAATTTCAGACCTTATTTAACCTCATCCATCAACAGAAATCCAGTAAAATGTGATCCAGTTGTAGGTCTGTAGCACTTTCTACTCATTCCAGTTTATTCATTTCAATTTAGTGGGAAAGCTGTTCTTTGTGGCAAAGAGAATGTATTTTGCTCTGGTCTGTAATAGCATTGTTAGCTTATGCTGCAAGGAGACAAACCACTCTTACATAATCATATTTATTAGATCATTAGCACTGTTTTAGAGACGTGCCAACAATCGGCACACAGGAAAAAAGGAGAGCTGTGAGCAAAGGCCATTATGTGGAAAAACTTTGGAGGGAACCTGCAGGCAGCACACAGCAGTAATGAAGCAGCCACGTCTGATGTCTCCAGTTAATTATCCCAGCGAGAGTTTGTTGTGGCTGAGCTGCAACTAGGTACAAGCGTGGGACATGAGGCTGGATGTAAATGCATGTGGTTCGTTTCCTTTAATGACAGCACACGTGCCATCGAATGGGCCCAGAGTGATCGCTTCTGAAGCAGTGGCACCCACAAACTAGATGCCTTTGTTGCACTTATATGTACACACAACCTCAAAATTATATACACCGGCCTATGCTTTCAGGCTGGCAGGCTTCCCAACAGACTTGTCCTGTTTTTCTTTAGGAGCCACGTAGATTTGTTCTTCTGGTCACTAATGTTGTTTTTGCTCAGTTTAGTCACACAGCCTTCTCCTAGTCTCATTGGGAGGCTCCCTCTGTGAAACAATAGTTCATTAGGAGATAATTTATGCATCAGTAACATAGCTTGGTGACTGTGCATTGTCTATACCTACAAAATAACGGGAATATCAGTGGCATAGAATCAAGTTTGTTTAATTGTAACACGAGGGAAATAAATCCATTGAAAACAACTTTTTTGGTAGCTGAACAGAAAATGCCTTGCTCTTCACCAGCTCATTAGTGGAAAGTCCAGGAGATGAGTGACTGTAGATGCTGCTGACCTTTTGTGCTGAGGTAATACATCGCCAGAGAAGAGGATCAAAAAAAATGTCAAAGACTGCAGGAAAACAGGTAACACCCAGTTCTATGTAACATTTTCTATACACCTACAATGAAAAGGCACTTTAGAAAGCAACAAGTTGCTGAGACCTCACACTACCTTTGTACTATTACTAGGTTGAAAATCTTGCATGCCTAAAGCTCCTTCTTGAGAGACACTGGTGAAAAAGGCTAGTTAATACCTTTTTTATGCCTGAGAGGCACAAAAAGTACCTTGAGTTAAAGAGATAATTCTAATTTTATGGTCATTTTAAAAGAAATTATTTTAAATTGGATTCAAACCAGGTATCTGAAATTCTCTGACAAGTGTTCTCTCTTCCTTTGAAAAAAAATAATTTGCAGTTGCATCATTCAATTCTCTCTCTTCCCCTCCTCCCACTCCTTCCTTGATATGGTGAAAATCCTAACAAGCAAGAGTCCAAGCTGCCTACAGTCAAATTTACTGCATACTGTTAATGTGATGGAAGACATGGTTTGGATTGGAACTGTAAGCAGAGGTGCAGTGCCACTACCCTGAAAACCGAGTGTTCTCCAGTACACAGCACACATAAAAATGTGTGGCTGTAAATATATAGAAAGGATTAAAAGTTATTAATTAACGAATGAAGGCTGCCCTCTGTTCAGAACTGCCTTTTTGTGTTGTGTTTAACGGCAGAAGTGCCATGTTGAAGATTTCATAGTGCCTGGGATTGTACTGAAATAGGAGCTCAGCCCTGAGCTTGATGTTTTCCCACTCTCTGCCACAGAAGAGCTTGGAGTAAACGCGTCTGTTATTAACATGTTGCTCAAAAGCAGTTTGAAAACACAAAGGCTCCAACATATATTTTTGCCTTAAAAAGACACTGAGAATTCTTTGCTGTCTCAGGAAATAGATATGCAGTTTGATGGTACATGCCCTGTTTTGGGAAAAAGTTACACAGAATTTATTTTGTCTTATTCCAAAATAAATGATCGTGATCTGCCCAGATGTTCTTTTGGTCTTTGCAGATTATTTCTTCTCCTTTTTCCACCTTACACAGACCAACTGTACTGCAAGCAAGAGAATGATGCATCACAGTTGAAGATGGCAAAAGTTTGCCTTCCTCTTACTCAAGCAGTTCAAGCATTAATGGCAGTTCTGAGATCTAATTCTTGCACCCTTGTGTGTCCATGAGGTCTTTGCTGGCTGAAAATTCAGGTGTTCAGAATATGGGAGAGATACCTGCTGGCCGGCAGTGCTCTGCAGATGCTGTGTGGTACTTTTACAGAGCAGGACAAGCAACTCTCTAACAACCTCCCTCCATTAGTTTTCCTCTTCCAACCTGAGTTCCCTGCTCACCTTGCTTTGTTAACGAGGAGGTTAGCAGACAGAAATGAGTGAAGTTAGAGCATCAGCTGTTGGTGGAATAGTCTTCCTGGCTCAATGCTCCCAAATCAAAACCAGCTTGTGCAGGAGTTTTCCTCTGTGCCTTGCACCAGATCTCAGCCCTGGCTCCAGACGCAAATATTTTGACCCTATGGAAGCCCAGCTGAACTCAGGGACCGTCCAGACGTGGGCAGAACTCAGCTCCTCCAGCACGTGGAAACCTCTCTGATGGTGTCCATAACTGTGGGACCACCAGCTCCCAAGAGCACATCCTCCCTAGGCCTTGCTGGGCTTTGAGGAAAGCACATGGGTTCCCAATGGCAAAACTCCCACCAGCTTCAACAGGGCAGCATCAAGCCTTTTGCATCTTCTGCTGCACTGGTTTTCACCCAGCACTATCAGGCTGCATCGATTAGCCCGTTCCTAAAATGGTGAAGAAAAACGTTGTGTGGCTGCTGATGACACTGCTGACTCTTCATCTCACCTAGCTGGACACGGAGAAAATAAAGAGAGAAAGGCTGTGCAAGTCTGAATTTGGCCATCTCTCTTCTCAGACTCGGCTGTTTCCATGCAAGCAAGAAGAAAATGGGTGACTAACACACAGCTCTGTGGCTCAGCAGCTGGCCCCTAGATCCTCCTCCATGGCACTAAATGTGTCTCTGGCAAACACAAGGTTGAGATTTTAAATGAGGAATTAATGAAAATGCACTCCTTTTCCTGCTTGTTGTCCCTTTAAATTCAGTTTCCATGGAAACAGGTATGGAAATCCTGCCTGGAGGAAGCCAGGAGAGATCTCTACCTGGCTGCCTTCCCCTCTGGGTTGCCAGCTGAGCCACCCCAATTGTCAGGCTTTCACAGAGGTTTTTGCTATTGTTATTTACACCTGGAATATGAGTGATGACTCTTTGTGGATTCCCTCTTTAAGGAGTCCTGAGGCGGTCAGCCATGCTCCTGTCGCCTGCTGCTGGGCTGCTTGCAAGTGGAGCTCCTCTCCTTCCATGGCCCATCCTCTGGAGCACAGGCTCATCTGAATCCCCGTGATGCTGCTTTGCTGCAAATGTCACGCCTGTTAGAAACATCCATTCCACTGCCTTTTTTCTTTTTGAAATATGGTGGTGGGTGTGATCTGAGCACACAGACTGAGCTGGGAGTGGTGGCAGAGGGAAAACTTTGTTGTTAACTCAGTGTTTATCCTAGGGAAACATTTGAGATCCCTCCTGGAGTAAAGCATCCAGCCCTGGAGTTCCCAGCGCAAGGCAGACACAGACCTGTCGGAGCAGCTCCAGAGGAAAGAAACTGATATGGTTAGAGGGCTGGAGTGCCTCTCCTATGAAGACAGGCTTAGAGATTTGGGGATGTTCAGCCTGGAGAAGCAGAAGCCTCAGGGAGACCTTACTGTGGCCTTACAGTACATTAAAGGGGCTTACAAGAAAGTTGGAGAGACACATTTTATCCAGGGCCTGTAGTGAAAGAACAAGGTGCAATGGTTTTAAACTTCAAGAGGGTTATGTTTAGATCGGACATCAGAAAGAAATGTTTCTAAATGAGGGTAGTGGAACATTGGAATTGTCCAGAGAAGTTGTGGAGGCCTTATCCCTGGAAGTGTTCAAGGTCATGTTGGATGGAACCCTGAGCAACCTGGTCTAGAGGAAAGTATCCCTGTCCAGGGCAGGGGAGCTGGGACTAAATGGTCCTTAAGATCCCTTTCAACCCAAACTGTTCTATGATTCTATGAGCAGGATCCAAGGCAGACTGTGAAGTGATGGTATTTGTCTGTGTAGATCCACCCTTTTTCCAGGTGAACAAAACCAAAGGGTCTTAGACCTACAATATTTGAGGGTGGCACAGTCCCAGAAAATGGGGCTGGTCTTACAACTGTTGAGATACATCTGTTTCCATTTTTATTAGCATTTGAGGATCCTCTAGTGTGTCTTTTTAAGACTGTCTTAAAGAAAACTGAATTTTCAGTGGAAGTTGACTAACAATATCAGATCTATCCACCCTCCCAGCTGAGTTCTGCAGAAAAACACAGTTCCAATATAAAAACAAAATTAATTTTTAAATGTAATTAATTTTAAATGTAATAAATTCTAATCATCCTAATAGTTCAGTGTTAGCTGTTATTGCTTCAGATATGCATAAAAGCACTGTCCTCCTTGGTTATCTAGATGCTTGCCTGTAACTAGAAAGGCAGACTATCATATCTGAGATGTAATACTGAGATCGTTTTTTGCAAGCCAGATGGGTAATTTCTTGCATATTGTACCAAAAAAACCCCCTCTGCTTGCTGCTGGTACAGTCTCAGATGGAGTATAACCTTCACTGTTGAGCAACCAGGCTTCAAAGAGGATGTAAACTTGTACTGGGGGGAATTCAGAGAGCAATGGACATAACCAGAGGTCTAGAAAATAGCCCTATAACACAATTATTGGCCCTATAACAGAATTAAACAAACTGAAGTTGTTTAGTATAAAAGGAGGCAAACCAAAGGGCTACATCTCAGTAAAATGATAAAGTAAAGAAGAGAGGAAGATAATAAAATGCTTTCCATGCCATAGAATCATAGAGTGGTTTGGATTGGAAAGGTCCAAAAGATCACCTCTTTCCAACCTCCCTGCCATGGGGAGGGACACTTTCCACTAGACCAGGTTGCTCAGAGCCCCATCCAACCCGGCCTTGAGCTCTGCCAGGGATGGGGCATCCACAGCTTCTCTGGGCAACCTGTGCCAGTGTCTCCAGCATGTCCATGTCTTTCCTGTGCCCGCAACGGATAGAAGAGAAATAACAAGGTTAAACTGCAAAGGGGGAAAATTTCCCCAGGGATAGGGACAGTCATAAAATACGGTCTTAGGTTTTTTAAGCCAAACACTCCCACCTCAAAGTAGGATGGGCAGGTGCTTTCTCTCTCCTGACACAGGACANGTGGCTGGGCACTGGAACAGGCTCCCCAGCCAGGGAAGTGGTCACAGCACCAGCCTGACAGAGACCAAGAGGCATTTCCACAACGCTCTCAGGCACCTGGTGTGACTCTTGGGGATGGTGCTGTGCAGGGCCGGGAGTTGGACTCGATGATCCTCTAGGTGCCTTCGAACCCCGGATATTCTGTGATACCAGAACTTTCTGCGGCCGCCACTGACTCTCACCCCTTCCCACGGCCCCGCCGGGCGGGGACCCGAACTCGCGGACCCAGCGCAGCGAGGGCCCGCCCCGCCGTGCAGTGCGAGCGGAGGAGGTTTGTCCCTCGCGGGCCGCCGTGTGCCGGCTGTGCCTCGCTGCCGCGCTCGCCGCTTGCTCGTCTCGTCTCGTCCGCCGCCGGCCCGGCCCCTGCCCCGCCATGAGCGACAAGGGCGAGCTGGACCTCACCGGCGCCAAGCAGAACACGGGCATGTGGCTGGTGAAGGTGAGGAGCCGCCGCCGCGCCCCCGGGCCCGGCCCAGCGCGGCCTGTGGCAGCCGGGCCTCTCCGCTCCTCCCCGCCCCGCCGTGCCTGGGATAGGCACCGTGAGGCCGGGGTTGCCCGCGTCAGGCTCGCCCTGTGGCCCGGGACAGCCACTGTGCCTGTTCCCCTTCTCGGGGACAGCGCGGGGCTAGGCCCGGATGTCTGCTGAGTAAAGGAGACACCGCAGGGAAAGTTGGGCTACCGGGAGCTATCACAGAATCAGAATGTTGAGGGGTGGGAATGAACCTTAAAGATCATTCAGTCCCAACCCCCTTGCGGTGGGCAGGGACATCTCCCACTAGACCAGGTTGCTCAAGACCTTATCTGGTCTGGCTTTGAACATTTCCAGGGATGGGGCATCCACGAGCTCCGTGGGCAGCCTGTTGCAGTGTCTCACCACCGTCAGAGTAAAACATCTCCTCCTTGTCCTTGCTGGTGGTTTGTGACGAGCAACAAACATAGCAGTATAACTTTTATTTCTCCAAAACTTTGAGAGTTTTGAGTGTACCCAGATTCACATCCTGATTAAAAAACCGTCCACATCCAACAAGGAACGGGAAGCCAGTGTCTTGTCATTACAGTTCCCTTTGATGCTAGTGAAATACAGCTGTAGTGGAGGGGCTGTGAAAAGGTAGCAAGGGTGTCAAACTAAACCTGTTTGGTGCACGGCCACACTCCAGGCTGGTGCCACCAGTAACAGGCTGGCACTGCTCTGTTCCCTGGACTGTCTTGCTGTCAAGGCATTTTGCTGCCAACACCAAGCATTGTTTCAGAAGGAGGAGAATTGAAGCCGATGGGGGAGCATATGCCCTGCCTGCTTCGAGTCCCCTCTGGGACCATCGACCTGAAAGAACCTGTGGGGACAGGGTGGTACCCAAATACTAGTCCTGGGTAGTGAGGGTGGTGTAACAGCATCTTACTTCAACTACCAAAACTTCTTACTGTGGCTCTTAAAAATGATTGGAGATTCAGACTTGCTTTGCTGTGCAGAATTTTTGTTGGGCAGGTCGCTGCATCTGGCTTCCTCCTCTGTATGGACAGCTGAGTATCTGGTGTCACGAAACCAGAATGAACATTGTTCAGTGCTCTAATTGTAGTAGCTTATCCAGGGCACTATCAATGAATGCTGACAGCAGAAAGCTGCAGAAGTAGATCATGACATACTGAGTGACAGAATAATAAAATGGCAGATGAAATTAGAGTTGAAAGATCTAATCTGGCATGCGTAGAGAAATACTATCCTAATTATATGTACACAGCAGTTAGGTTTCTGCTGGTTGTTGTCATTCAGGAGTGTTCTTTTCAGTACATGGGGATAACTATAAGAACGTCATGTCAAATGAGCAGAGTCAACATTGGACATGATTACAAAAGATAGAGAAAACAAAAGAGAAAATATTGTTGTCCCATTATGTTGCCTCTATCTGAAATGCTTTGTGTAGCCGTGGTCTCATCCCCCCTGCTGTGGCAAGTGTAAAGTGGACCTGGGAACAGTACAAAGGAGAGCACTAGGTCTGGTCTTGGCAACAAGGTATGATGGCTGTGGAGGGAACTCCTAAATACATTATTACCTCTTGGGCTGGCAAGAGGATTAATATGTAAATCTTGTAGCAATCTGAAGCAATGAGTAATGTCATGGGTGGATAAGGCAGAAGTGAATAGGCAAAGGTGAATAGGAAAGAGTCAGTTTGAACACAAGAGTTAGAGGTGTGTCAGATTAATTCATTGATGGGGCTCCGTGCAAGCAAAGTAGGTACCATTTTGCACAATATGTAGTTAAATTTTGGAACTTCATGAAATAAGAAGTTGTGAATGTCAAAACTTTGTGGAAGCTCAAGTACCATTAGTCAAAGTCAGGCAAGAAAATGGAACTGAGAGATCAAAAATTAATATGCTGCCATGCTCCATGTCTACTAAAACATCCTAGAAATTAGAAGAGCATGCTGGGGAAATATATTTTTTTTGTATATTCTTCTTGAAGTAACTGCCATTGGCTGCATTTGGAGACAGGACACTGAACTTGCTTGTCCTTTAGTCTGATACAGTTTGATGTTTCCTGAAGCAAGGAATTGTCAAGCACTTGTGCTTACAGTTGGTGCCACTCTGTTTAATGAGAAAACAGGACTGAAAGGAAAGCTTAAGTATTACTCCTCCAAGTAAATGTTGATGTTCTTCGTGCACATATTCTGAACTTATGTCTGTCTTCTTGTATATTAATGATAGTAAAAAAATATTGAAAAGATGCTGACACTGATAGACCATAACATGGATATGCAGGATTTTATCTTTGATTTCCTTTGGACTTGAACTTGGAAAGAACCACCCCTCTTAGCAGGACTTCCAACACACAGGCAAGACGGTGCATAGTACCTGTACTTTTTATCTTCACTGGCTAGGACAACGAGACTGAATTTATCCTTCCTTTGAGGGAGACAGCGTTCAGTTCTGATGGAATAAAAAACCTGGCTTATTTGATTTCCTTTTAGCAGGCATTGTGCTAGCACAGGAAGTATTCCAGAGAGACTACTTAACAGGCAATAAAAAAATGTAGTGATGAGTATTTTAGAAGCATGTGCAATAAAAGGAGGTACCATAAAGAGAGAGAGTTGCTTTAGTACAAATCCAGAAAGCAACTGGATTTTTATTTCTGTGTTTTCAGTGAAAGCTAAGGTAGAGAAATAGTAAGAACATTTGGTTATGTACTTATGGTAAAGTGAAGCCCATTTAGTGTTAGCCATTAGAATTGTTAATTTTTTGTTCCCTGTGTATGTTGGTCAGGTTATTTTATTTAATCTGCTGCATTGTTCTATAGCTAGAAAGATGATATCTTTATTTAATTATTTTTTGTATGTTCAAAGAAAAATTAAAACACAGAACCTGACATCAGCCTTAGTTTCTGTTGTGTTCCCTGCATATGGACTGCTGTGTAGAGAAAGAGCTAATTTAATTCTTACTGAGAAGTGGAAGTAGTTCGTTACACATGGGGGCTGCTTGNGATAAAAGTTAAAACTTAAGGCATCAATGTGTTCGCTTCTAAAGGTGAGTAGGAAGCTATGTCTGAGCTGAAAGAAGAGTTCAGGGGCCCTCGTGTCCTACACTGCCCACAGGGTGCCTCGTGTACTGCAGCCTGGGCAGTTGAGTGATGTGAGTAGCAAGAGGAGAACAGCAGTGGGAAGAGGTCTTGAAGTGGTGCTCCTTAGTACGTCAGATTTGTTCTAGTGATGAAATTGTATTTTTTCTCTTTTGGAGAGAAGAGTGTTCTTACCTACAGATCCCAGAGTTAAGGCCACTTGTCCCGAAAGGCTATGTTCACTAGCCTTTCAGTCGGGCAGGCACTCTGTCCACAGGTTACTCTTTCTGTGGGTATGTATTTTTCAAAATCCTGCTGTGGGATCTTTGGAAATTCTGCCCTGTAAAGACAGGTTGTTCTTGTTTTCTGTGTGTTCTTTCAGGGAGCATCGAGACTTTGAAAACTGGCTGTTTTCCATATGTTAATCTTTTATAATGCTAAAGTTAAAAGAAAGGTGCTAAATAAGATGTCTACAGCATTTAAGACTTTATTTAATCTTTCCTGATTGTTTACATCGTTAGCATGTGGTTTGTGAGTAGCACCTGGTTTTATCTGAAGTACCTGTGGATAGCTGGAAGTAATCCTTTGATCACAGCCCTCCATAACCCTTTGTCTTTCTCTGCATAGCCCTTGAGTGCAGGTAGGCCAGCAGAAAGATGATTAAATGCACTCTTGGAGACTTTTCCCATGCAGGTAAAAGGAGCATGCTTGATCTGCAACCTCTTAATCTGACTAAATTCCCAGTCTGAATGTATTATATAGCTAGTCAGTGATTTTAACACCATGAGAACCCTTCACTCCTTGTCCACTCATACTGAATGTGCATCTACCTTATTAGCTGGCAGTATAAATAGAGATTAGGTGCAAGCACATAATAATATTTCTCTTGAGTCAACTGGAGTACGTCACAGCGTTTATCTTGACCTTAGAAAGAAGACTATATCTGATCTGGCATGGAATCTGCTGTAGAAAGTTACCACTTTGAAAACTGAAAAAAATATATATCAATATCAAAGCCAGTGCATGGCTTTCTGTTGTGCTTTTGTGGTATTTTTGACCAAAATTGTCTGAACTTTATGAGAACTTGGACTGCCATTTAGTTTGTCTGAGCAGTTGGAGGACATCTGGATTTTGTAGTTATTTCACATGTACATCATGGGGTGCTGTGAGTCTAAAGGCGAGTGCTAACTAAGCACCAGTTCCAAGATACCTTCTGGAGTTCTTGAAGGGAAGATAAATGCAAAGTTAGCGTTAATTTAATGTGAGCTTTAGGAAGTTAGGAGATTGCTCTTTGTCAGCAAGTTCTTGGAACAGGCATTTCTCTTAGTTCATTTCTCTTTCTTACTGGCTGTGCCTCACACCATTTTTCTATGTGGGCACAGATGTTTTCAGTAGCTGTGGAGTGTGTGAGCCAGGACAAACTTTGCTGTGCTTTGTGTGTAAAGAACATGGCTGTAAAGTTCTGAAGAGTGCGCTGCTTCCCAGAGGCCTTTATTGTACATTTTGAGCCTAGGTCAACTAATGCTGCAGATACCACAACCTTTGGAGCTGAAGGAGTTTAGTGTGAAGGTAAATTATCATCACTGCAGCAGCTTTTAATCCTCAGATTATGCAGGTCTTGTTCGTGTCCCTGGACTAACCACTACTTTGTGCAGCTGTTTGGGAAAATGGACTGGGGAGCTGCTTTGGTTTTTCCACCTGCTAAACACAAAATCAGCACAGCTAAAACATAGAAGTCACCCACTCCTCCTAGCTAGATCAGTCTGCTCTTTCCATTTACTGACCAGCTGCACAAACTGATTGCCCAATGCAGTGAAGAGCTGGGAATGAGTGATGGGAGGCAGATTTGCCTAGGGTGGTTGGAGAAGTGAATGTCTGGTGGCAGTAGGCTGTGGTCTGCTGCTCAACGTGTCTGAGGTTCCCAAAGTCTAAGCCTTCCCTTCCCAGCAATTACTGAATCGTAATTGCCTAACTTCTCATCACTGTGATTGGTTGGCTGATGGGATTTTTTTTCCCAGAGAGGTGATAATTTCTAATGAATATTTAAAAGTATAGTTTTACCTGATAAAATATTGAGACTCTTTAGTTTAAGAATATGATGCTAATCTTTTTCTGCCTTTCATGATTGGATAGTAGTATTTGAGATTCAAATTATTTTACGATATTTCTCTCATTTGAGACTCTACGTTGGTGTTATTTTTGTGCTACATTATTCTCTTTGCTCTCCCTAACAGGATATATATACATATAACAGAATATATACGCGTACATATGTATGTATGTGTGTACGTATATGTATGTAACAGCTCGAGAAGTGGCCTCACATGATAAAGTTCAACAAGGCCAAGCACAAGGTCCTGCACCTGGGTTGGGGCATCCCCCAGTATCAGGGCAAGATGAGGGAGGAAAGGACTGAGAGCAGCTCTGAGGACAAGGACTTGGCGTGCTGATAGATGAGAGGCTGGACATGACCCAGCAATGTGCACTTGCAGCACAGAAAGCCAATTCTGTCCAGGGCTGCAACGAAAGCAGCGTGGGCAGCAGGGCAAGGGAGGCGATTCTGTCCCTCTGCTCTGCTCCTGTCTGGTGAGACCCCAGCTGGAGTGCTGTGTCCTGCTCTGGGGCCCCCAGCATAAGAAGGACGTGGGCTTGCTGCAGCAGGTGCAGAGGAGGCCGTGAAGATGATCAGAGAGCTGGAGCACCTCTTCTGTGAAGACAGCTCGAGAGAGCTGGGTCTGCTCAGCCAGGAGAGGAAAAGGCTCCGGGGAGACCTTATAGGTGCCTTCCAGTGCCTCAAGGGGGCTGATGAGAAAGATGGGGACGGACTTTTTAGTAGGGCCCGTAGCAGTTGGACAAGGAGTAATGGTTTGAAGTGAAAGGAGGGTAGGTTTAGACTAGATGTAAGGAAGAAATGTGTTTATGATGAGGGTGGTGAGGCCCTGGCACAGGTTGCCCCAACAAGTTGTGGATGTGGCATTCCTGGAAACATTCAAGGTCAGATTGGTTGGAGCTCTGAGCTAATTGAAAATGTCCATGCTCATTGCAGGGGGTTTGGACTAGATGACCATTAAGGCTCCTTCCAACCAAAACCATCTGTGTACTATATTTAGCTCATACTTTATTCTGAAGTGTTCAGGGTAAAAGCATTTAAAGTATTTACACATACACAATTTGTATAGAATTTTAGAATCTGGTTTTCTTAATATCTGTTGTCTTTTCTTAGGTCCCCAAATACTTGTCACAACAGTGGAGTAAAGCTTCAGGAAGAGGTGAAGTGGGAAAACTAAGGATTGTCAAGTAAGCCTTTACATTTACTGCTTGCATTTCTTAGGAGTTACCTGCAGTAAAATAAAAATATGTTGCACCTGTTATAAGACATAATCCTGTTTCTTGCCAACAGTGTGCATATTTCTCTGATACGTGAACAGTATTTGCTTGTGTAGTGATTAGGAATATAAACTGTACAAAATGATACTGGGAAATCGCTCTCTCCCATTACATGATGTTTGATTTCCTAGGTTTAAAGAAACCTAACTGCAAAATTTTCTTTTATTTACATGTGTTGTTTTGCTGCTTTTGTTCTCATGTGCTGACTTTTCCCATTTACTCTTCGGCATCAGCATAACAAAAACGTTGAGCAGCTCAGGAGTGAAGCTGAATAACAAAACTAGAATTTGAATTTGCTTTTTTATCAGGAAAGCTAAACTTGAGGAATTAGGTTATGGAAACTTTGTTAAAATTTTTTATATTTATATATTTATTAAATATTAAATATTTTCTTTTTCAGAAATCAAGGAAGAACAGAAGTAAGTAATTGTTAAAGTTTATGCTAAAAATTGTTTAGAATGTGCTGGTTTCTAATATCACATATTTTTTGTTATACCTCTAGTGAAACGTTGTACCACAGAATCAGGAGGAGAGAATTCTGTTCATAGCTGTGCCCACAGATGCCTGTGGGACTTGCATGAGGTCTCTGTTCCCTCACTTTGTTTACCCATCTGAAAGCAGCAGTCACAGTAGTGACCTTCTCTTCAAACATTTTGAGATGTGTTAGTACAAAAGGCTAAGGAGGATGCACAGGAAAGCACACGGTGCTGGTGTGAAGTCTCCCTCTCCGAGTTCCTGGCTGTGGCCTGTGTCTAGGGATTCTGGTTATCCAGTCCCCCCATCCTTAGCTTCTGTACTGAGCATACTGTGTGAACATGGCAAAGGAGCTGTGTTTCAGCCTCTTCCGGGCTGTATGCAATTCAGGAGTCCCAGCCTGGTAACACTTGTGGTACTTCAGCACTTTTTCTGGAACTCAGCTGGCTGTGTGAAACATTTTTAAGTGCTCATACTGAGCAATGGCTGAAAACCTATTATGCCTTGTATTCTAATAAGTAAAATCAAATTGTTCTCTGACTTCAGGAGGAAGTAATTTACAACTTTTTAAAAGTTGAGTAAATTTTATTAAGTACATGAAAGCTTTGAATTCTGTATTTTAACAAGAGACCAGTGTGGAAGGACTCATATCACTCTATTTTTGAAATAGAAATGTTCTATGCTACTTGTGTTTTTTCTCTTTTTGTTTCCCCATAACTTGTGAAACAGTGTCATTGAGTCTGTTTAGTAACACTGTGGCAATTGTGACTGTTAGGTGTCATTTACTTTGAATGAAGAGCTCGCAAACATCAATGATATTGGAGGAAAGCCTGCTTCAGTCAGTGCACCAAGGGAACATCCATTTCTTCTGCAAAGTGTGGGAGGACAGACCTTAACAGTGTTCACAGAAACTTCAGTAGGTAAGTTAGAATTAAAATTGTTATGATTCCAGTATGTCTGGTTTCAATAAACTCAATGGTGTAAAAGACAGAAGACTTGGAAATCAGATTTTGGCTGTTTTGTTGTTTTCTGTGTAGGTAACACCGTTGTATTTTTTTTGTGTCTGTTTGTTTACTTGGTGTGATTGAGCAACTGATTTAAGTTCTTCAGGGTTAAAATGTATGTTTCAGCTCTGTGTCTGCTGAAGAGAACAGAGGAAACGTGGAATGCAATACAGAGTGCAGTACATTGTGTACATTCTCCTTTAGGGTTTTCACTGAAAAAAAAAGGGGGTTTGTTTCCATGTATTCTTTTGTATGAACTAGTATTTGGTTTTTTCTCCTTGAATCTAGTTTTGAAAGATTGCTGATTTTTCCTCTATTTTTTAATTGAATCAATTAATTTTTTTGCATTTCTTAGCAACTAGAAGAAGTTATTTGAGGACCATGGCTTTACTGAGTAAAAGTTATTATATTAACTGGGAGCAAAGGGTAGTTAGTGACATGAGAAGTGATTGGAATGAAGCACTGAGTAAGCACAGACCCTGTCTAAATTGTTTTTGCTTGAGATTAGCAAGCATAACATGCAGTCAGTGAGTTTTCCTGAAACTGATTCAAATGCAAAATGGCTAAAACCTTTTGCTGTTGTGTTTAAAGTGGTGTTGACAGTACAATCAAGAATATACTTTATTGTGCTTTTCTTGCCTCACGTTTTTTTGCTTTTAAAAATGAACATGACACAAATATTACCAATTCCAGTCAGATTCCTTACAGGCACCACGTTTCTGAGATGACACTTGTGTGCTTAAATGTGTAGATATGTTTTGAGCTCTATGTCCAATTTCAAAAAATTTCAAAGTGAATTATGGCTAGTGTGAAAACACGTGTCTGAGGAGTGGACTGTAGAGATATCCCAGCTGAAAGAAAGGCTGCTACTCTATTTGATGCCAGAAAATCCCCATGGAAAAAACCACTGTATTGACCATGGAAAAACATTCAATAAAAACTTACACATCTTTGCACATCAGTCGATCCCCAGTAAGGCAGTTATAGGAAATTGAAATTCACTTGTTCTTGGGTTCACAGACCGGTATTTGTCTTCATATTATAATTAGCATATTTTTTTCTGAAAAGCATCTTGTTCCTTTTCCTCTTTTAAACTGCAGCACGTTACACAAGCAATATGTCAGTTTGAACCATGGGCCAAAGATTAGGCTGGTATGCAACTGCAGATGTCATGCATCTAGAAGAGTGCAATTGAGGAATAAGGCAAATGAAATATGGATAAAAAAGTGCTTCATGCACTATTACTCTCAGTCAATACCCTTCTTGAGGACTGATAAATAAAATGGAACAAATGGCATAAAGCAGTTGGGTTTGTTTTGTACAGGGNGGAAAATTCCTCTCTGACCAGGCTTTCACCATCTACACAGGGTGGGGTTTTTTTGATTGTGGGTTTGTGATTTGTTCCCCCCTCCACCCCTTTTTTTGAGCACATTGAATGCCCTAAGATCTATTCTCTGTGTAGTCCTTTAACCC
Source organism: Mystacornis crossleyi (assembly GCA_013400655.1). NCBI lineage: Eukaryota > Metazoa > Chordata > Aves > Passeriformes > Timaliidae > Mystacornis > Mystacornis crossleyi. The sequence goes on along the minus strand of VYZQ01031706.1, from coordinate 1,861 downwards.
TGGAATCCTTATGTTGTAGTAACTGTCTTTTTGATGGCCTTTCTGAAATATGCTGTGATCTGGGAAGATGCTGTAGGGAGTTTACATATTCTGGATAATTCAGCACTTCACATTGACTCATCAGGTCATTTAGAACAAGCAAAAAAGATCAAATTTGACAAGTAATTTAATATTTTCTGCATGATGTAATTTCTAGTCTTCTGAATGGATTTTCTGTGGGTTTTGTTTTGCTTTGTCTTAACTGAACTTGCTTCTCCTACTTGTAGTACTGGAAGAAATCCTTTAGTTCTTTCATTGTAAATGTCTGCATCTCTGGTGGTCCCATATTAGTTAATGGGCAGCAGTAGGCTCTTCTGAAGTGCAATTTATTGTGTCCAAAGTCTAATGAATTGCAGTTTCTTGTTCTCCTGCAGTGTGTATCTAAGCTAATATAAAGCTGGGTAAAGTGGCTCCTGTCCCAGATACTGTTAAAAATCTGGCCTATGCTGGCTTTCACACATGCTGCATCTTCTGTTTGGATTACCTCTGGGGTTTCTCCCATTTATTTTTTCTTCTCCTTTTTCTGTATTTTGAAATAGCCCCAGTAAATAATACCGAGTACTCTGAAAGTGGTGGTTGCAAAGTATCTCCCTACTTCCTTTGCAGAGCTGTTGCACGTGTGGACTTTGCATTGTCTTCATTGCTGGGCAGATCCCTGAGGCCTGTGGTGGCGCTCCTGAACATGAGTGTAGCAAAGCTGGTGGGAAGGATGGCTTCTGTCATGTCTGCAGAGGGATCCAAAGCACACTTGTCTCTTGCTGTCTAGGTCTTGCTGTCTAGGCTGGTTTTGGTATTATTTCTGCATTAAATATGAACTACATTCTGTTCCATAAACATCACCATATGTACATCAACAGTTGCTATGCAACAATGCTATTTGTGCTTCCAGTCATTTTATCTTATCTTTGTCATCAGCTATCATAGCTGTAATTTTTTTGGCGGGTGAAAAGCAGAGAATTTTGCATATATTTTATTGTGTCTTATAGAAGAAAATGAATTTTTCTTACATGCATATAGCTAGAAACTATCTAGGGGCAATTCATGGGCCTGATACATAGGATATATTTGGTTAAAATTGTTTTCTGAGCTTCCCACTGGCAGATGCTCTAACATAAGATAGTGCTGTAATTCAAGTTTCTTTCTTGACTGAAGGAATGGGAAGACACTTTTGTTAAGTATTTAACAGCAAACTTTTCTGATTGTGATTGTACATTACTTCCCTTACTGCTTTAATTGCCCGATGCTTAATTTTTCTGCCAGCAGGTAGTTTAGGTTTGCTGGATCTCAATATAAATAAAATCGCAGCTTTGTTAGAGAGAATGATAGAAGTTTCTTACTGAACTGGTTTTTAGAAAAATGTGCTACTAATATGACTTACGAAAATGCAGACCTTGGCAGGCAATTACATCCCAGACTGCAAAGGATTGATGGGTGGAAGAGAAGATTTTATACTGTAGACACAAATAAAGTATAAGATATTTCTGTAAAGTTGGATGAGATGATTCATTTTATTTAAATTTTGAATATATCTTCACGACTCCCCCTTCATAAGTGAGATTGCCGTAACATCTATTTTTGTGTCTTTAAATTCTCTCACGCTCTTTCTTTCTTACTGAAAGTAGAAAGTGTTCAGAGAATTTCATTGACAGAACACATACCAGAGCTTTGCTTCTGAGCAGCATTCATGCATGGATTGTCTCACCATTTCATGCTTCACAGAACATTGCTGGCTTTTAATATTTTCTTTTTCTTGAGTTTCCTGAGCCTTCTCTACTTCAGAAATTCAATTAATGACACTCAATTTTTTTGTGTGTTCTTGTTC
>VYZQ01031703.1:0-36377 GCA_013400655.1 Mystacornis crossleyi | reverse complement strand
GCCAGGGCCTGCCCACCCTCACAGACAGCAATTCCTTCCCAAGATCCCACCCAGCCCTGCCCTCTGGCACTGGGAAGCCATTCCCTGTGTCCTGTCCCTCCAGGCCTTGTCCCCAGTCCCTCTGCAGCTCTCTTGGAGCCCCTTCAGGCCCTGCCAGGGGCTCTGAGCTCTCCCTGGAGCCTTCTCTTGTGCGGGTGAGCACCCCCAGCTCTCCCAGGCTGGCTGCAGAGCAGAGGGGCTCCAGCCCTGGAGCAGCTCCGTGGCCTCCTCTGGACTGGCTCCAGCAGCTCCAGGTCCTTGTGCTGTTGGAGCCCAGGGCTGGGGCAGCTCTGCAGGTGGGGTCTCACCCGAGCGGGGCAGAGGGGCAGAATCCCCCCTGCCCTGCTGCCCACGCTGGGGACCAGCCCAGGGCACGGGGGGTTTCTGGGTCCCAGTGCACATGGTTGGGGCATGTCCAGCCTCTCACAGCCTCTGGGATAACACCAGATATTACCAAAATCCTTCTCTCAGGGCTGGTCTCCAACCAGCCTGGAACAACCATGCCTGCGAAATACCACCCACAGGTATCCCCAAGCACCTGATGTGACATTCAGAACAAGTTCAAAAGGAAGGAGTACAAGACAGCTGCACAGGTACCTCTGTTCCTGCATTCTCAGCATGGACATGGCCTTCCATGCTTTAAAATGAATGTTGCCTTTACAGTGAAGGAGAAAAACAGAAGCTTAAACTGGGGTGCAAACAAGCAATATATTCACACAGCAGCTGCCAGCTGTATCCACTCCTTCACCGAACTGCATCTACAGAAACCAAGGGACACACTAATTGTCACAATCCTCTGTCAAGGCTATTGAATGCTCCTAACAAAATCTTTGCTACTCTGAATGACACTTCGAAGACCAACTCAGCATGGAGATTTTAATGGTCTGTCACAACAAAAATTCATCTTTAATAGCGGCTTTACAGACAGACACTGTTACAGTGCCAGTGCAAGCTGCCAAAGCTGTCTCTTCTCCTGCAGGTGATTCTAAGTCCTGACACAGAAATCATAACAAGATTGAATATTTCATGTATTCCATTCAATCTATTCCTTCACCAAATTCATGTACTAGGCTTGAATCTCTTGATTCACTCCAGCTAAAGACAGAAATTAACTCCTCCCTTGAAACAAAACAGGGGAAGAGTCTCTGGTGATATCTGATATCTGATCAGGGAGAGGGAGGTAAGCAAGAAGTAAACTCACTATGATAACAATGATCACTCTCTTGAACAAAATTAATAATAAAGGAATACCTTATAACACATTTATGAAGAACATAGTTAGACTGTGTATTAGAAAAAGCAAGTTTTCCAATATCTCCTTTCCCTTACAATATCTTCAATATTGTAATGGAAATGTAGATATTCAATATCTACAATTCCCTTTCCAATATCTTCCCTTTCCCTCCTTTCCAATATCTCCTTTCCCTTCCCCTTTGATGATATGGGAACAAAATTCTTAGTTAAGGCATTATCACGCTGTTAGAAGTATTTTAGTGATAAACAAGACAGTAATACACATTTTTGTTAGTATTTTATTAGCAATCAGCAGCACGCTATTTCAGGAGAAATTTAGCTAAAAAAAACTTATTTGACCAAAAAAACCCCAACCACAAAACAAAAATCTTCCACATCTCTCTCTTAAGAAAAGTTTTTGATATAGCTGAATATTAAAATTATGGACAGGCTTTAGAATTTTCTTTTTAAATAAGCCCATTTTATCACTAGGTTTTATAGTACTATTAGTGCTTTCAGCAGCTGCTTCCATTTGCAGCAACCACATTCCCAGAGAAACAGAGATACTGACAGGTTCAGTTGTTGAAATGGGTGAGGAACAATCATGCTGGTGTATTTTCTTCTGCCAGAAAGGCAGAATAAAGGAACTGGACTACACACACACGCACACACTGATACTTCCAATAAAGAAAAATAAAACCCTGCAGGATTTATGAACTTGCCTGTATATCACAGTACTCTCAGCCCTTTGTACTTCCTCTAAGCTGCTCCAAACAAAGCCTGTATCTGTTCCAGGAAGTCCTGACAAGCTCTGTGGAATGACACTCTGAATCACACCACTAATTCATTACACTCTACCTACACAAATCCCTCGCGTTAACGTTGACAGAGCTGTATTTAATGACAGCAATGTTTCAGAAAACACCGCATCTTTGTCAGTTTTCCAACCAAAAGAACAATCCCAGCTACAAAATAGCACAGCTTTATACTACACTGTAACAGACAATCTGAAACTCTTCCAAAGCCATGATGCTTCAGTTGGGGCGCTACATTTTAGGCACAGACTACAATGAAATTTAACACTAAAGACACAGGTCACTGTACCTTTAGTAAAGTTTATCACGGGGTGGGGGGGAAAGTTAAAACTCAACAGAACACTTCCACAAAAGTGAAAGAACACTTTTATTTCCAAAGAATAAAGCATGCTCTCCTACGTAAAACACTGAAGTATGTTTTATGACACATATCCCAACAAGATGTGGAATTAACATCTCTCAGATACAACAGATGCATGAAAAAAAGGCCATGTAAACAAATCTGTAGATCCACATAAACATTTCACTTGTAATTTCTCTTGTCCCTTCTCCAGACATCCATTCACTGGAATTTCAGAAATCAGTATTAAATAGCACAATATGATTTATTTTTGCAATTTAAACCCCCACAGAACTGCAGAAGAACTTTAGTTTTCACCTTACTGCATACCCCAGAGCTGAAGTGACACCTCCACTGTACCTTCCCCTGTACCATGAGCACAACCATTTCCACCAGTTATTGTCTGTGTGCTGACAGGGGTACCTGAAACAAACGGAATAACTTCTGTTGATGGTTTGAACTCGGTGTGAGACGTTCATCATGTACTTCTTCCAACAGAATATTCAGGGCTGGCACTGGTAGCAGCTTATCATTATCTGTACTGCTCCATCACATGGAACATTCAAATACAAGTACTTAAATATTATAATCCCATTACTACAAGTTTCATGTCCTCAAACGCTTCTTTATAAAAGAAGACTGAAAAAAAAAAAAAAAGAAAAGAAAAAAGCCTACTTACAAGAGGGGAATTTCAACAACGAGCTGGATGAGGCAACACAGCAACTCTTCTATGAGGTCTTCACACTCTGTTCCTAAAAAAGAAACATATCAAAGGATTTCTGAGTTTTCAAGTACCAAAACAAAGCAAAGTTTCAAACATAGATGCAGATGATCAATATCTTAATTAAGGAACAAATATTAGAAGTTCTACCTATTAAAGGAGATAGGATTTTTCTTCCTGATATAGAAAGTGCTTGAGATCACCAGCAGAGAAAATGGTGATGCCTTTCCTTTTTTACATAAAAAAGTAACTGATAACAACTGCACAAATGAAATGAGATGCTGGTACTGTGGGAATACGCTAACATCTAGCACATCAAGCCTTTCTTTACTACTTACAGAAGGTCATATTAAACAGTGTTATTACTAACAGTCGAACTTATTACTGTGGACTTCTCACTGGTCCACATTTAAGTCTCCTCTCAAAATTCCCTGAACTTCACATATTTTCCCACTCTGTTTTATACACCCAAAGAATCCTCAGAGACAGTTTCATTTGTCTAATATACAATGAGCAATATTCTAAAAGAATGTCAAAAGAATGCAGCTACTGAGCACATCACTACTGCTTCTGAGTAACAGACATGCAATTTTTTCATGAATATATATTTATTTCCTGAAGAAGTTTTACACATTTCAGTGACATGTTGATGCATTTTAAGGGAACAGAAATCATTCTCTAGTCATACACAATGCGATAAAATGCACGGAGTGATTCAGAATTATTTAAGAACTTGCAACTATTCTGAGCAATAAAACTTGTGGTAATATTACATCAGCAATTTTTAAAAGCAATGGTAACAAAAGACTTTTAAGACTCACTGAGGAAAAAGCTTATTAAACCACTTGAAGTTATCACATAATACTAAAAAACCCAGAAGATAAATCTCCTGGCTCATCAGGATTTATTCTTTCAAAAATAAAATTATGACGAGAAACCTACATCATCATAAAGAGGAGGGTTTTGTAATGCTGAATGGCTTAAGAGCAGGCTGATCCCCTGCATTACAGCATTGCAGCACAATAATTACCCAAAAGCCTGTTTATTTTGTATTTTCAAATAAATAAGTCCTGCCATAAACACAGCATTATAGCCAGGTTACAGCGGTGTTACTCTGCTTAACCCAAGTTTGTTCTTGAGTCCAGAACTCAATTTTAAGAAGCACACCAGGGGGAATACTCACTATAAAGCAAAATGATTTCTTTCCACAATCAGTTTATTAAAAACACATTAAAAATTCTCACCTAGTGAACTGCACATTCTACAGGAAATCAGTTTTTTATCACGGAAACGTGGTTTCCTTTATATAGAATCCCCCACGAGTAACACAATGCAGCTCCTGTTAGTAAAACCAAGAACTTCTCCGAGTATTTAACCTTGGACAGAAACCACAGCCGATAATGGAGCACAGATAATATATTCTAAAGTAACTTTAACGTGACATTTTCCTAAGGCTTTCTGAACCTAGAAAATGCTTATAAAGCAAGACATACTAGTTCCCAACAGGTACCTAATTTTTCTCCTAACAGAAGAAAGTGAGAAGGAAAAGGTTAAAAAAGTAAAGCGAGTGCATTTTTAAAACACCATTTCTTCCGCCATACTAGATGTACATTCTGTATGAAGAAGGAATAAGGTTATTTGAATGTGAAAGAAGGCTTTTCCCTCAAGACAATATTCAAAATAAAGGAAGAAAACACTGGGTTAGCACAGTCACGTAGAATGAAAGATGTTATTTAAAATTTTTTAAAANTTTTAATTTTTTTGTAATACCGTTATTTTTAATTTTTTTTGTTTTACTTTTTCCAAGTTACATACATTACAGGCATTGGATTAGCACACACTATACAGGCAAAATGTCTTATGTGGAAGAAAACAGGGATGCCAGGAGGCCCCAATTTTAAAACCAGTCCAGCTCCATCCTCTCAAGAACCTAACTACTACATTGATAAGACCTGACCTGGTGTATGTGCTGAATATTAATATTAATAAGATAGTCAGGCATAACAAGGTATATCCTCACCTTAGATGTTACTTGTTTTTCTGCCCTGTTGCTCATACAGAACCTGGACACAAGTAATGAAATAAATAATTCCTTGCAAAACAGACTTAGAGCTTCCTTAGGTTTTGTGGTTTGATCTTCAGCTCTAATGACTCTCTAAAACTTCCAACTTNCTGTTTATTTTGTATTTTCAAATAAATAAGTCCTGCCATAAACACAGCATTATAGCCAGGTTACAGCGGTGTTACTCTGCTTAACCCAAGTTTGTTCTTGAGTCCAGAACTCAATTTTAAGAAGCACACCAGGGGGAATACTCACTATAAAGCAAAATGATTTCTTTCCACAATCAGTTTATTAAAAACACATTAAAAATTCTCACCTAGTGAACTGCACATTCTACAGGAAATCAGTTTTTTATCACGGAAACGTGGTTTCCTTTATATAGAATCCCCCACGAGTAACACAATGCAGCTCCTGTTAGTAAAACCAAGAACTTCTCCGAGTATTTAACCTTGGACAGAAACCACAGCCGATAATGGAGCACAGATAATATATTCTAAAGTAACTTTAACGTGACATTTTCCTAAGGCTTTCTGAACCTAGAAAATGCTTATAAAGCAAGACATACTAGTTCCCAACAGGTACCTAATTTTTCTCCTAACAGAAGAAAGTGAGAAGGAAAAGGTTAAAAAAGTAAAGCGAGTGCATTTTTAAAACACCATTTCTTCCGCCATACTAGATGTACATTCTGTATGAAGAAGGAATAAGGTTATTTGAATGTGAAAGAAGGCTTTTCCCTCAAGACAATATTCAAAATAAAGGAAGAAAACACTGGGTTAGCACAGTCACGTAGAATGAAAGATGTTATTTAAAATTTTTTAAAAAGCTTAATTGCTGTAATCAATGTCATTCAGCTACAATAATTACTGTATCCTTTTCCCAACTGGGGCACACACATTCTTGTTTAATTTTCATCTTGCCAAGACAATGAGGAGGATGCAAGCCAAATCTATAACGTGAGACAGAGCTATAAACACAGAACACTCTGTGTTTTCACAAACAATGCCTCTTTCAATAGCAGGATAAAGACAATACACACAAGACTCATTCACATTAATAGATCACATACTTGGATCAAAGACCTATAAAGCCTTGGGGAAAGTAAGTACAGGGTGAACCTGCCCAGATAAAATTAGAGCAGGGAGAGGAATCACAGGTGCATCTTCCAAACTCCATTGCAGAAGTGACTGCAATCACACAGGTTTTCAAATGTCCAGTTATGCTGAAGTACCATTTTTTCAGCAGCTATATTTAAGTCGTCAGATGTGAAGTACTTCATTTTGCAAGTAATTTCATGGATTTTGACNAAAAACTTCCAACTTCTACTTAAGAGTGTTAATAATGAGTACATAAATTAACTGCCTTCCCTCATTTCCTTTATGTGATAGCTGAACACGCGTGAAATCATTTAAGGCTTTAAATGTGTTGTTACTTATTCTCTCTTCTGTGTCCTCACACTTGCTTTACTATGTCACAAACAGCCCTGAGTAGCCTCGTGTTTAAAAACTTCTCTACAGATAATAAATAAGGCTTCCTACTACAGCCCAGGGAACAGGTTAAATGAATTGATGGTCTGATTTAAAATACAATACTCAGAATGTGCTCTCTTACACCTTTGAGTCACAATACAGTTAAAGACTGTGCAGAAATGGGATACAGGCAGTGGAAAGATGAATGATTTGTGTTAGTGAGACTTAACTCCAGCTTCAGCTGAGCAGATGCTGACTCCAGTTTGGGACTTATTGGTATCAGGAACTTTTCAGCTGAATCTTAAAGTATATCGGTTTAGTCTCTCTGTCGATTTTCCTGCAATCAAAATTGTGCAATATTCTCCAAAATTGTAAGCAAATTCCCAATTATAGATGAAGAGGTACAGGCTGTACTTCTTGGGCTAAAGAACCACCTGAAACCTCTCAAAAAGAATACATTTCTGTTAATGGTAGGCCTTCTCTTGAAGGAAATCAATAAACAGTGATGTTAGCAGGGACTCAATCCAGGGCAATTTCTTCATTAGGCTAAAATACATCCATGCACTCAAACCTCAAAAAAATCCCTTTTTATGGCACAAAGCACAATTGCACAGCTTTCTTCTGAGCCTCAAGCAGAGTCTAGCAGGAAAAAGTACACACTGAACATTTAGAAAAAGTGAAAGCATATGAACTGCAAAATCTGGGAGGAGAATTCTTCCAGATAAGGCAATTTAAAAAACGCTACCTAAACAAGTGGCCATGTCATATAACAGCATATATTTCTGAGCAGACAGTGGCAACAGGGGTATTTTCCATGCACAGGACTCTCACAGATTATAATTACACACTTCTCCCTGACACACCAAGTATCCCGGAGCAGGTGCTGATGCAGTGCCTGATCGCAGTGTGAGCATCCTGACGTGCTGACACTGCAGCTATGTGCGCTGAGCTCCCAGGTGCTGCACTCAAATCAGAGAACATGGCACCAAAATACACTATCCAACCAGAAGGATAAAAATGTGATGCTAACACGGAAACAAACACCACCACGGAGTGATTTCCAAAGGATTTGTGAGATGATCCTGAAAAGAACAACCTTTTCTCAGAAGGCTAAGAGACTGAACAAAGCGTATGAAAATGGACCACAGGGGAGAGAGGTTGTTTGTGTTGCTGGGTGGTTGTACTGTTCTTTTCAATAACTACTCACCAGGCATTAAGGAAATACAGAAACTTCAAAATTCAGACACTGTATTAAAGCTTTTTTTAATATGGATATTTTATTTACATCATACAGTTCATATAATAATGTCTTTTACAAGGCTTGTTTTATCATGGTCACAACTGAAGAATTATAAATTATGTCAAGCTCTGGTAAATCAAAAAACAGTAAGGATGACTTAGAACTTATTTTTCAAAAGCAAGTTTACTAAAGATGGTAAAATTTCCATTAAAGTACTAATAAATCTATGTAAAATTAAGAGGAATATAGGAATAATCACATCATAATAACAGATTAATACTATAATAAATATAATATATATTCTATCTTCCGAGAAATAGAAACCAAAATTCAAGAAAGCTACACGTCACTATAAAAATACAAACAACAAAACACTTCATTTCCTTCTGCTTACCTTTAATAGGCCCTAGCACAACCACAGTTTATTCCAATTCATTAATGACACTTCACTTCCCAACAGGTGAGCATAAGAGCTATGAGAAGGTATATGCCTTATTAGCATGTTCTATAGATATTTAAAAATTAAGATTTTTAGGAATCAAATTCAATGGCTATGTAATTTCAGGAAAGAATTTCAGCCATTCTTTCCTCAATACCCTGAGGAAATTCACAAGAGCCATCTCCAATTGGAAACCCAAAGAGGAGCCAAGGAGTGGCTTGTTTCCTGCCTCACCAGCAGACCACACACAATCACCTTCCTAACCAACAACATCCCATGAACAACCTGCTCAGAGGTAATTGCTAAGTACATTTGCCATCAATATGCACAAAATTATTGCTAATAAATGTCACTGTGAATTACAGCAAAGTGCTACTAGACATGGTATAATCATAGGTCTACCCTGGTGACAAGAATCACTTTCCACGCCACACTGTGAGGAACTCCCAGTGCAAGGAATGAAGATCGCAGGGGTTCCAGCTGACAAAAAAGTCTCNAAATTACCATAAAAGTACTAATAAATCTATGTAAAATTAAGAGGAATATAGGAATAATCACATTATAATAACAGATTAATACTATAATAAATATAATATATAAAAGGAATATTCTATCTTCCGAGAAATAGAAACCAAAATTCAAGAAAGCTACACGTCACTATAAAAATACAAACAACAAAACACTTCATTTCCTTCTGCTTACTTTTAATAGGCCCTAGCACAACCACAGTTTATTCCAATTCATTAATGACACTTCACTTCCCAACAGGTGAGCATAAGAGCTATGGGAAGGTATATGCCTTATTAGCATGTTCTATAGATATTTAAAAATTAAGATTTTTAGGAATCAAATTCAATGGCTATGTAATTTCAGGAAAGAATTTCAGCCATTCTTTCCTCAATACCCTGAGGAAATTCACAAGAGCCATCTCCAATTGGAAACCCAAAGAGGAGCCAAGGAGTGGCTTGTTTCCTGCCTCACCAGCAGACCACACACAATCACCTTCCTAACCAACAACATCCCATGAACAACCTGCTCAGAGGTAATTGCTAAGTACATTTGCCATCAATATGCACAAAATTATTGCTAATAAATGTCACTGTGAATTACAGCAAAGTGCTACTAGACATGGTATAATCATAGGTCTACCCTGGTGACAAGAATCACTTTCCACGCCACACTGTGAGGAACTCCCAGTGCAAGGAATGAAGATCGCAGGGGTTCCAGCTGACAAAAAAGTCTCAGCTTNAAAGTACTAATAAATCTATGTAAAATTAAGAGGAATATAGGAATAATCACATTATAATAACAGATTAATACTATAATAAATATAATATATAAAAGGAATATTCTATCTTCCGAGAAATAGAAACCAAAATTCAAGAAAGCTACACGTCACTATAAAAATACAAACAACAAAACACTTCATTTCCTTCTGCTTACCTTTAATAGGCCCTAGCACAACCACAGTTTATTCCAATTCATTAATGACACTTCACTTCCCAACAGGTGAGCATAAGAGCTATGGGAAGGTATATGCCTTATTAGCATGTTCTATAGATATTTAAAAATTAAGATTTTTAGGAATCAAATTCAATGGCTATGTAATTTCAGGAAAGAATTTCAGCCATTCTTTCCTCAATACCCTGAGGAAATTCACAAGAGCCATCTCCAATTGGAAACCCAAAGAGGAGCCAAGGAGTGGCTTGTTTCCTGCCTCACCAGCAGACCACACACAATCACCTTCCTAACCAACAACATCCCATGAACAACCTGCTCAGAGGTAATTGCTAAGTACATTTGCCATCAATATGCACAAAATTATTGCTAATAAATGTCACTGTGAATTACAGCAAAGTGCTACTAGACATGGTATAATCATAGGTCTACCCTGGTGACAAGAATCACTTTCCACGCCACACTGTGAGGAACTCCCAGTGCAAGGAATGAAGATCGCAGGGGTTCCAGCTGACAAAAAAGTCTCAGCTTTTCCACCCATCCCACTGTGGCATGCTGTACACTGAAGCAAGAGGTGAGCTGCTTTTGTAACCCAGGAATAAACTCACAGGCAGTCTGCAGGGATAGCTTATACACAAGCAGGTTTTCTTTTCTGGTGCATCAGCGAGCTGACTTCCCTCCTGGGGATCACTCATCACAGTTTAAATACACTAAACCATTTCAACATGTAGCACTTAATCTTTTGGCACCACAATTCTGATTTCCTCAGAGCACTGGCAGGCGCCAAGGAGTTAAACAGATTCTAATGAACAGTTTTCACTGTTTGATGAGCAAGCAGCGACTCGGGCGTTCTCAACACGTGTCCTCGTTGCAGGAAATCCACAGTCAGACACTTTTGGTTGTTCTCACACCATCCACTCACACTGCTCTACCATTCTGAGACTTTTGAGGCTTTATGCAACAAACACCGTGCAATTACAAACTGAACAGTACTTTTGACTTGGACTTGGCCTAAATGATTCCATGACCTACAAAGCAAAGCAAATCAAGGCTCGTGTGGCAACATTATCCATCATGCACTCTGTGATAGCATTTTGATACAGTGCTACACAAAGATTTGTGGCTGACAGCGTTCAGAATGTCCTTCTGCTGAACAGTCTTTTTGCAGTAACATAACTGATTTTGAATGCATTTGTATGATTCTTATTTAAAGGTAACAGCTTCTTCCTTGAGCATCTCTCCTGCCACCTTTCATCTCACGTAATACATACTTCAGCTCCTGCACACAGGCCTATTTTAGTAATTCTGCCTAAAGTCTGTGACTTTTCTTCTACTCTTGTGTAAGCTACTGCCCCCAAATTAAATTTTAGCAATTGCTTTCTCAGTGGGTCAATTCTAACCATAGTACTACAACTTTCCTCCACTAGATCCCTAAAAATTGCATTAATTCCACTCTGTGGCTGCTGTTGGTTTATGAAAAATATGTGAAAAGATGCATTAAATTGCAATATCAGTGTTCCAATGTTTGTATGTGGTCAGCTTCACCCCAATTCTGTTCTGCTCCTCTGAAGAGGCCCACTACCACCCTTCAAAATATATGAAAATCACTAAAGCTCAGGTAGGTCTACAGCACTGCATCTCAACAACTGTTTAAAAAAAGCCAGACTAAGTGAAACCTAACTCTCTAGCAATTAATTTCTGGTTTTAAAGCAAAGTTTGGGATTCTCAATCTAAACAAAACACAGAATCACGGAATTATTTAGACCCTAAAGCATCTGAGGGAAAAGACTCCTAAGACCAAGTACAACCATTAACCTAACTCACTAGTCCAGCACTAAACCATGTTGCTACGTGCCACATCTACAAACATCAGGACATTTAAGTTTCTCAGCAGATGCTTGTTTCACTAGCACTTCTGTGTACCCACCATATGAGCTTGGTCCAGCTTTCTCTTCGTAAGTAAAATGAAGTTGCAGCTCCTCTTCTGACATTCGACTGATGAATACTTTCAGCAAACAGCAAATAATGAACAGTGCATTGTGAGCCTGCCAGATAAAGAGGTGGCTAGAAAAGAAGCAGGAACAAACAAGAATCAGTAATGCTTCAGCAGCAGACATGCATCAAAAACTACAAGAAAATAAATGTCAGAGTATACAAAGTTCCTACAGTTGAAGCAAGGAAAAGCCAAAGTGTTTAAGCAGGGAGTCTGCAGATGATGTTACGGAAAACACAATGGGAATGTATTTAAAAGTAGTTTAGAAAATACAACCTTAATCCCTAACTACATTTGTGTCATGAAAAACACCACAGTCAGTAGAAGTTATCACTCTTTGAGGAACTCACCAAACAGTGCAGCAAACTTCTAGAGGTCTCTAGCTGCCATGGACTCAAGGCACAGAGATATTTGAAAATTTCCAACAGGTTCAGACCTGAAAGCTTCCTGGCTCCCTGAACCTTAGCCCTTTTCTCAAGTAAATAGCCTTCAGGTGACAGTGGGCATTTATGGACTTCACGGGCACCATACAGCAGGATCTTCTTATGCAACATACGTAAATATTTTCCAAGCTTTCCAAATGAAAGTGAAATACAGCTGCACAAAATCTTCTTGAGTCCCAATAAACAACTGCTGGGAAGTGCATACAACACCCCTATTGCCTGAAGCTGTACTTTCAAGGTATCTTTGGATTAAAACAGCAAGAGCTATCTGGGCACAAGTAACTTCTTACTTTAGATGCAAGCAAAACACTTGATGGCAGTCCTGGCAACAAGGAGGAATTTCAGCCCCAGATCTCATGGGAGTGGGACATTTACCTATGGTGTGAGGGAATAACTACAGAAAGCCTCCTGCAAAAAAAACCCACAGTGCTGCACAAGCAAACTCTTGGAGTTCTCTTCTGCTGCTGAAAGGGGCAAATAAAACCAACGGCAGCTGCATGACATAACTTGAAAGCAGTTTTTTAATACATATTTGCATATTTATAGATATAGATGTTTAAAATATTTCCAAGATAGGATACTGGCTCATATATTAAGCTTCAGCTAAAAAGTTCAGATGATTTTAAACAGCTCTAAGCCAGTAGAACACATAGTTTACACCATTTATACAAAAATGTGTTCATCTAACACGCAAATAGGTATTTTTACCCAGTAATCTATTTACCTATTACACTTAATTTCTGTGTTTAGAACAGTAGCAGACACTTGTTCTGTTTCAAACAACAGTTTAAGAGAATTCTAAGGTTTGGTCTGTGAGCATGCTAATTAGCAGAGTAAAAAAATTAAAGAGCTAGCAACGAAAGGAACATTTAAAAAATTAAATGGCACACACAGCTCTTTTCTGGGAACTTACTTCTGACATTCTGCTGAAATTTTTAATTCTTTGGTTCTGGAAAGAAAGACTTTAATCAATGATCCAAGGTTTCCTGTTCGAGGATTCTTCTCAACTAGATGAGGAAAAATAAGATACAATTACAAAGCACGTGTAAGTTGACACTATCTAGTTCAAACAATATACAGAAGAAAACCAAATTTCAACATCTTACGTATTTCTAAATAAAGCACATCATGTCTTGTTTTTCTTTACAGGTATTTCTCTTTCAAGATTCTCCAGTACATGATTTACTAGTCCATAATTGTTCTCTAAGTACAATTAATCCTAGATTTAAAATACCCCAAATGTGGGCTACCCATACTGATACTGCTTCCTTTCCCAGACTTGTCTACAGCACAACAGCCTCCTGTGAGAACACTGGGCAGGTCTTCAGAACTACCTTTTACCTGCTTGCAACACCACTGGTCACATTTTATATCATCCCTTCCTTTCATCCTATAATTCTTTCTCCTTACTGATCAGCTCAGAGGGAAAGGGGAAAAAGACATAATAAAGACGGAGTTATTTATTCTAAACCTTTCAGTTCATATCAAGTTCTGTAAAACAGTTATCAATGGAAGTGTCTAAAGGTTTGGGATATACATAAACACACTCTTTACACTGCTTTAATCTTGCTAGTGCAACATATACAAATAAAATGCTAAAGGCATGAATGTGCACAGGGATGCTGTTTCCCAATTTTTCTGGTAAAGTACGTGGAAAAAAGATGGCACAACTCCTCACCTAAAGACTTGCAGACTGAGATTGTGGCTTCTTCCAAGAGCTTTAAGTCAGCACTAGATAGGAGGGAAAAAAAATAAAAATGGTTACACAAGCAATTGGGTTCCTGTACTTGAAGTGAAAATTCATTACAGAACAGTAAGAAAATCTTTCTATGAAGCACTTAATTTTAGCCATCCATTAGCTCATGCAGGTCAGTTTGTCCAACCTCCCTGCTCATGCAGGGTCTCCTACAGCCAGCAGCCCCCGAGCATGTCCAGGTAGCATTTGAGTATCCCCACAAGCTCTCTGAGCAACTCATTCCAATGTTCCGTCATCCTAACATCAGGTAGTCAATATTCTTTTGAAGTACAGCAACTCTAAAACCAGAAACTAATATTTAGAAGTGAATTGTTCATCAGAGTGAAATTATCTTGGTGTCTTCTCCCAGGGAACAAAGGACACGATGAGAGAAAACGGCCTCAAGTTGCGACAAGGGAGTTTTAGGCTGGATACTGGGGAAAATTCCTTCATGGAAAGGGTTGTCCAGCCCTGGCACAGCTGCCCAGGGCAGTGGTGGCATCCCCACTCCTGGAAGGATTTAAAAGCTGTATGGTTGTGGCACCTGGGGACATGGGTCAGTGGTGGCCCGGGCAGTGCTGGGAAATGGTTGGACTCAGTGATCTTCACGGGCTTTTCCAACCAAAATGATTCTGTGATTCCATGAGCATTTTATTACCACTACTTTTGCAGCTCCAGTGCTGCCATGCTCAGCTTGGTCTTAATGAAAATACAAATAAAACAGCAGCCTACAGAAAGAACTTGAACTTTTGTTACAAGAAATTTCACATTAAATGACGCATTTTTAAAAACATGAATAAAAGAAACCTCAATCTGACATTTAACCTCAAGCTAAGCAGCTCTTTCCTTTTAACTAATGCTATTATACTAGTGCAACAATCACATCAGATACAGCAAATTGTTCGTAACTTCATTAATTGCCTCGTGATACGCCTCAGAAAAACATAATCTGAAAAGAACAATAAAGCACTAAAGCAAAACCTGACAGCAACCACTGAAAGTAAACACCAGCTGCGTCAAGCACATACTTCTGATCTACCAACACAGGGCAACTGATCCTCAAAAACATCCTTAACAGATGGGAAAACAAGACAAATCATCAGATACTCTGTTCGATGCCACACTGATCAATATGAATATTAATAACTAAAGGGCACCCTGTTCCACCACTCTCATCGTTAAAATTTTTTCCTTCTATCTAATCTGAATCTACCCTCTTCTAGTTTAAAACTTTCACTTCTTGTCATATCATGAAGGCCCTACTGCTCAGTTTTGGAGGAGACGGTAGAGTCTCCATACAGACTGAATTGACGTATAGCCTGACCTTCAGGCTATATGACTTCTGAAGTTCAACAAATTAAAGGACAGTCAAAAAAAATTAGTTCAATGCTTGCAGTCATAACGCAGTCCTCTACTCTTTTTCAAGTCCTGTGCTTTTTTAAAATTTACATGGCAATCCAGTTTACAAGCTTGCTGTTGTGTCAGCCTGAGATTATCAGTAGTGCTGTGTGGGAAGCTGCTAAACCAGCTCCAGTGCTGAAAACCCTGTGGAGCCATGCTCTTGGAAGCTGTGGAGTTTGAGCTGTGCCCCAGCTCATGAGGACTAGATGATATTGCAGAAGGAGCAGCCAAAAGAATTATTTCAAAACCCTTCAATAGGAAACTATTCAAGATAGAGACATCAAACAAATCAAGCTTTACGATGCCTGCAAATTTTCCTGTATATCAGACTAATTTACTGCGCAGTGAGCTGACAGCTGAGACAGCTCTTCACCTACAACTGAATATCCTAAGACAACTTCAGATTACACAGATTGGCTTGTCCTGATATCAATTACCAGTATTCATTCTTCTCTTACAAACTGCTTTGAAACACAAGATTCAGAAAGAACAAACTTACACTTTGATATACACTTTAAAAACATTAGACTTGGTCTCAAAGGTGGTCTCTTGTTCCAGCACTACAAACATGCAGAGTAATTAAAAACAAATGGTATTGAGCAAGAACACGCCACCAGCAACTATGGACAACACAGTTTTCTAGGTCTATGTGACCTTGCACTTTTTTAAAAGACCAGAAACTTCTAAATTTGCCCAGCTGGCTGCTTGTCATCAGGATTTATTCCTTCCCAAGACCTGGCAGGCAGGAAGGGTAAATATTACAATGGACAACAACTCAATAGAGAGTTCTTAGGTACTGAAAAATCATAATCTAACACAACATGACCCCTCCCACTATCCAAAGATCCTGGGGACACAGTCAGAGTGGTTATTGTAATTGCTCCAGGATTTAAACCATAAATGCAGACATTCAGCTTTGAATTATGGTTCATTTTCTCCCTAATTTCTAAGGTTAGGTTTCAAAGTTTAGCATTCTTACAGATTCTTTTTTTTTCTCTTTGAGTTATTAAAACCCACACAAAGTCCTCAAACAAATTCCACGGAGTTGCTTAATTTCTAAAAGTTGCCAGTATCAAAACCAGTGGCAAAGCAAGCAAGGCTTTCAGATCTTCAGCAAAGCTTTTAACACTCGAGTCATTCTTTTTCATACTAAAATGAAGTTTAATGCTAAAAATTAACTACAGCCCACTGCCCCTTATTCATACAAGAACACAAAACTGAATTTTGCCACACTCAAGACTAGGCAACAGCTACTGCAAAATTTCAGTTCAATGGAAAGAAACACCTAGAAAAGGGGAATTACAGCAGAAATACCACCCCAATAGGCACACACCAGTGAAATACTCAATACTGTTACATGGAGTGAATATCGTGGAGGGGTACAAAAAATAGCAGCTCGTTCCCAAGTACCTGGGGCTAAACTTAGCAGTGACTTTTCTCTCCTTTGATTGGGCAGGAAAGAGAAGTGAGAGACATGGGAAAAGCTGTCTGGGTATTTTCTTGTGTAGTGAAGAGACAGAAGGTAAATTACATTAACACTTGGGTAGAAAATGCCAGAGCCAAGATTCACAGGGTGGCACAAAAAAAATGGTACCACCTACTGTGGCACTGACTTTTTTCTGCAGTCCCTGTGGAGATGACATCTGGTTAATGAATGAATGTAAGAACAGAAACTCAACACTGAAACATCTGTCCTTTCATTAAGCCACACAGAACACTGTTAATAAGTATTGAAACTGTATTTCAGCTCTAACAAGCATGGGTAAAGTGAAGCTTCTTCACTGCACTAATCACAAACAAAAGTTCCAATTCTCTCTGAAAACCCTTACCTGAGGAATACAGACTGCCCCGTTGTCAAATATATGTCAAATATGTGTCTGGAGCACAAGCCTGATGAGAAGCAGATGAGGGAGCTGGGAAAGGGGCTCAGGCTGGAGCAAAGGAGGCTCAGGGGGGCCCTTGTGGCTCTGCACAAGTCCCTGACAGGAGGGGGCAGCCGGGGGGGTCGGGCTCTGCTCCCAGGGAACAGGGACAGGAGCAGAGGGAACAGCCTCAAGCTGGGCCAGGGGAGGTTCAGGTTGGATACTGGGGAAAATTCCTTCATGGATAGGGCTGTCCAGCCCTGGCACAGGTTGCCCAGGGCAGTGGTGGAGTTGCCATCACAGGAAAGATTTAAAAGCCCTGTACATGTGACACTTGGTGACATGGGCTAGAACATACAAAAGTAAAGAACAGATTTGTTACAGATGGAGTGTAAAATATTCCCTTCTCTATGAGAAACATTTGGTATATTCACAACATGAAACAGATTATCTGTTGCTAGTAATAAACAGGCCGTAAGTGTGAAAAGTAAGTCAATCCTTCCTGCTGCTTGATGGCTCTGCTTAGCACCAGCAGGAGAAACCCAGGCACGCTGGTAACATCCAGGAAGCTCTGCCCTGGACCAGACACCACTATGGAAAAGGGTCATGTGCACATTGAACAAACTCTGAGGGTGGGGACGCTCTGGCGCAGGTGGCCCAGAGCAGCTGTGGCTGCCCCTGGATCCCTGGCAGTGTCCATGGCCAGGCTGGACGGGGCTTGAAGCACCCTGAGATAGTGGAAGGTGTCCCTGCCCATGGCAGGGAGTGGAACGGGATGATTTTTAAGATTCCTTCCAACTCAAACTGTTCTGGGCTTCTGTGACACCAGCTTCAATCCATGGAGCTTTAACACCACGATCAGAGTGACCTGGGTAAGTTTGCACATGTACTTCAACTGGCACAACCTGAACTGAACAACCTTGCTTTGAGAAAGCAGTGCATATTTACATATTCACCAGTTCTACAGTTTTCCAAGAAATGAACAAAAGGTATCACCTGATATGGGGATTCAAATGGGCTGGGAATATATGGGGCAAACAGAAAAGATTCAAAGCAAAGTATTCTTAACTATACAGACTTGACTGGCTCACTTAGATATAAGCAAATACGTAAGGTGCACAGTTGCTTCCCACACACTTCAGGAAAAAGTTCCAGGCTTCACAGGAGTTTCACCCTCATTCTGTGATCTGATGGCCAGCATTTTCAAAGTACTTAATAAAAGAAAGACATTATTTTATTTGCTTCTCTTTTATGTAGAGGGTAAGTTCACAGACTTCAGCAAAACTAAAATTAATAATAGCGAAATTTGTTTCCTTGACAGTGTAGCCATCTTTAACGAAAACAGTTTTGTCTTTGTTTACTTTAAAGGTATCCAAACAGGAGAAGTTTCACAGTGGCAGTGATTATTTTCTGTAACATCTTAACAACATGCCATAAGAGTATTTTGCATACCACCTGTCACTACAAACCCCTCTATACACGGGCAGCATCTGTGTGACTGCAGCTATCACACAACAGTGGTGAAAGTGAAGAGTAATCGAGCATAATCGTTATTTCATTCGGATTTAATCACTTTGTGTTTGCAACCAGTCATCACAGAACAAGAGTTTCTTCATCAGGGAGTTAGTTTCCTGTAAGAAAACCTCTTTTCAGCAGAGGTGGGAAAGAATGGCAAATTGAGCAGTCTATTAGTCAATAAAATGTCATCATTTTCATTGACTGCAGATTTTTATTTCTGGCTTCTTACTACCAAAAAGCCAGATTCTGGGGTTGGCTATTCTGGCATAACTGTAAAAAATATTACTTCCAGAAAGAAGAGGATGGGGAAAAAAAAAGAAAGGAAAAATAAAACAGTGGTGTTATAGATAGGATTATTTTTAAATGGTTGAATTCAGCTGCCTTACTTTAAATTTACTAACAATCAGTCTTCGGCAAAACCCTAATTATTAAGACAGTGAAAGTTGTTTCCTGACAGGAGCCAACTTTGAAGAACGTGGTTTTATCCGCTTTTATTTTAACGGCACCACAGTAGAAGTTGTTTCAAAGTTGCAGTGGCTTCCTTAAAATACCTCCACATAACAAGAGAAAGCACTCTGCCTAAAAGCTGCAATTATAAACATACACCACAACACTTGCCCTTAGTATGGTAAGAAAAAGACCTAAACAAAAGTAGGCAAGTAGCCCCCAAAAAAAGGAGGAAAAAACCCAAAACAAGCAGCTTTCCTGACAGTTTTTTTCCTCATGGTAAGGCCTTTTTTCTTTGCCATTGAATACAAAACAGAAGAACCAGTGCATTTAGTAAATTCATACTGTGGAAATGCTGATTTTAATGGACTAGTTGGAGGACAGACATCAAAGAATATAAGGCAGCATATGATTTATTGTACCATTTAAAAAATGTACCATGTTAAAGCAACATAAAAGCTTCTCAGTTTTATGTCTTTCCGTTAAAGGCCCATGCACATTATTCTTGAACCAGCAACTCATTAATAACTCTGGGGTAGGAACAAAGCAGAACAGTAAATATTAAGCACATGATTTTCAGCAAGTTCTGCTTTAGTTAACTTTAAGTTTTCCGTCAGAAAATAATTGTAACTAATACCACCACTAAGGAGGAGGTTGCATTCTTGGTAGCAAATCATAGAAAAGCCAGACAAACACAAAGTCTGCCTAGACTGAGAGCTAACACTCCAAAGCAAACTCATAGCTCTTAATCCTGACAGTAACAAAAAAAATCATCCTGAAAAGCTGTATTTTATTTTTCCAATACCCAAGCACTATTGGATTGATAGGTCAGTCACTTAAAGTATAGAAGTGGCAGATTTAAGAGGCTTTATATAATTTTAATTCAGCTCCCACAAGTCCATTCTGGACTTGTCAAAGTCAAATAAGGACTTCCCACAAGTCAAGTAAGGACCCATGAAGGGGAAAAAAAAAAAAAAANAAAAAAAAAAAAAGAACATGCAGGAGTATGAAATTAGAGCACCAAGTACTTCCTAATGGCTGAAACCAGAAATGTCTCAGCAGACACTTCAGCAGTACCTGCTTAGCACACATGATTTGCTTTATGGAAGAAGATATCACAATAAACCTTTTACAGTGAAAAGCATGAGGCAACCTAAAACCAAACTGCTGGAAGCTGTTCCTTTGGCTATCACTTATGTCTGCACCACTTACCTGCTCCCACTCCTACACTGTGAAAGGCCTCAGTGGCTTTCTTCACCTGCCAGACACCCAGGCTGGCTCTGGCTGTGACTATTCACTCATGCCAGAGGAGTCACAGGCAGCGAGCAGGGGTTCACCATCAGCTCATTTCTGATTACTGGCAGCTGATATTCCCTCTTAATATCTGCCTAATTATTAAGAAAATCAGCAGTATGAGAGGAAGAACAAGTAGCCCAGAAAGGCAGAATATTAGACTCCTAGCAGCCAGCTCTGCTTTGACCACACACTTTCCTGGTCATTTTTTGGATGGCACAGCAGGTTTAAGCAATCCCAGCTTTTAGCCCAATAGGTTGCTGTGTCCCAAAAATACCAGTCCCTCATTGTGCCAGAAATGTTTTGTGGTGCCAAGCTATGAATCACTCTAGGGAATTATCATGCCTGAAAAAATAAACACTTCTGCTGTGTTGTTTTCCAGATAGATTAGTTCCTGATTAAACCCACGGAAGAACAAAATAAACACTGGAAGAGATAGTGAAAGGGCAAGAGCATCTTGCATCAGTGTTGCTGACAGAGATACAGCAACTTTGCAGTCAGCAGCACTGGTATTGGCAACCTTTATTCCATACAGAAAGCTACCTTGTGTTCTTCATAGAAACAGACCAAAAAGCCAACAGGACCGAAAAAATAAAACCCAGTAAAGAAGGCATGGCTGAGGAAATGAGCAATGCTAAACAATTTCACATGGAACCAAAAAAAGAGAGATTAACACATTCAGTCAGGTAGAGGCCAGAAAAGAAATCGAAAGAGCGAAGAACTACAAAGATGAGACATGGATAAAAAGAGGCAAATGTCAACCAAACTGAAAGGGGAAAAAGAGAAAAGCAAAAAATGGACAAAGAAAGAAATACAAAGTGCCAAGACACACAAAGCATAAGAAAATGAAGATGGCAGAGCACAGAAAGTGGTGCTATTTTAAGATCTGGTATCATGTCTCTCAGAGTAGAAAGACAGCAATTCCCCATCTCTCAAGCCAAGGCACAAAGACTACTGTTCCACAGAAGATCCAGCTGTGTTTGACACTTGGGATCTACAGTACCTGGACTAACTTGGACTACCTTCTGTAAAGCAAAGCACTAATCACAAGCTCCTAACTAGAAAAAGCATACAAGGAAAAGCATTAAAACTCCCACAAACTTCCTTTACACACACAGATTCAGATTTCCCTTGGAAGCCTTCCTTGCAGATACTGTTTCCTCCCTATGGCCAAGGCTTCTTGACAAGATAAATCTGTCGGGCATCTGTTGCAGAAAGGAGTAAATCTACCCCAGCACCACCACTTCCCCACCTTGCTGGTTTTTGCTTGAATAATTTTGGTTTGGCTTACTGCTTTTCCTTCCAACATCAATTTTCTTATCACCTTCTCTTCTGTTTTTCTCCTCCTCCTCCCCTATGGTACTGACATATGTAGAACAGAATTATGTCCAAAGCAGCACCCAGAGAAGACAGCCCTCTTCTCCCTGGGGATGGCATTAGTCCCATCTTTGCAAAAACTTGAGGAAGTAAATCTTTTACTCTAAAATATCACCAACTGTCTCCACAAAAAAACCCACAAAACACTGATACAGTTCCCAATAATGCCTGCAAACAGCCACTAGTTTTGCAACAGACAACTGGAAAAAGTGCATTTAAAAGAAGAAAACTGTAAAACTCTGTCCTGTTCGACAGGTTAAAATTGGCTCCCTTCCACAAATCACAAACAAGCATCTTGCTCCTGACTCTTAAGCCTCATTAAAAACAGAGTTAACCTGATAATTTGGAAGCTTTCAATCTCAGAAACTGACATTGACCTCTATTGTTCCATTCCTGCAGGCAAGGTTATCTGATATAGACAAATGCTGAGGGTGCTGTGCAGCCAACATCGTCTGATTTCACTTGCCAATGGTTGCCTCAGGTAGATGCAACTAAATGGGAAATTTCTGTTTCCTTCCATTACTAAGATGCAGAAAAGATGTCTCTAAAAATATTTCTCCTCTAGCTGCCAGGCAAGAGCACCATCTGGTGTTCAGCTAATTACAGCTTTCAACCTGTGTTTGGATCATTTTATTGGTCTGCTTGTTTTTTTAATTATGTTTCTTGTTTGAGGGTTTTTTGTTTGGTTAGGTTTTAGCTTTTTTGATTTGGGACATTTTTTTAGCAAATTTACTCTGCACTGGATCTGAATTCCATGAAACAGGCATAAAACCAAGCTAAGAAAAACTCCTTAACTTTCATAGGGAAAAGATGAAAAATAGAACAACCAAAAGAAATTGGTGGGGTTTTATATGTAATTATTCCCCCTTAAAAAACCAAAACAACAGAGTATTATATAAGCTCTTAGAATACTGTCAATCTTATTAGTCATGGGTAGGCTGTAAATAATTCTTATCTTCAGGGATTTTAGAGGAAAAACAACTGCTTGCTCACACACTCCCAGTTCAGTACGGCCCTTTACCAGCCTTCCAGCTGTTCACAACTCCATCTCTTCTTCCTAACCTCTGGCTATTCTCTCCAGGCAGAAGCCAAAATACTTCCTCCTCCTCACTTCTTTACAAAAATAGCACCTAGTAAATGCCTCCCAGTTATTTACCCTAACAATTTTCCATTCCAGTTGTCTGAACTTTCACTTACAGAAAAGCACCAGTTTTACACTGAAAACTGTAAAAACAGTTCAAGTAACACCGGAAGGTATTAATATCAGATTGTTCTTGTAAGACTGATAATCAACACACAGGCCAAGGAATTTAGCAGTGGAGTTGGGTTAAGAGAAGTTACAAGAACTTCAATTCTCTATTTCGGGAGATGTGCTATGGATCCTCTAAAAAATACTGACTTTATTTATATCCACACCACTTTCTGGAATGAAAAGGCATTCAAAGCTTGAATTTTAGATATTTAGAAAGTATCTTTATGGAGAATACACACCAAATTTATTTCTAAAATGCAAAAGAGGGTGAAAAAAAGCCATACAGACTAAGCAACTCAAAAGCTAACCTACAATTAAATCATTAAAGAAGTAAAGTTCACTCTAGGTTGAGAGGAAGCATCAAATGTTGGAATCTTCACCAAATCCAGTCAACCCAAAGGCTATACCAAAGA
Source organism: Mystacornis crossleyi (assembly GCA_013400655.1). Classification (NCBI taxonomy): domain Eukaryota; kingdom Metazoa; phylum Chordata; class Aves; order Passeriformes; family Timaliidae; genus Mystacornis; species Mystacornis crossleyi. Next base: position 12,830 of record VYZQ01031703.1, on the reverse strand, counting down.
AAAAGAAAGCTTCCTAAAACAACAAGGAAAAGGAAAAAGTTTCCCCCCAACACTACAGACCCTATTTCTGATCTTTACCAGGAGAATGAATAGCAATTACAGCTATTATGAAGAAAAGAGAAACTCACAGGAATGGAAGAGGTGGTGGAAAATGCTTCCAAACTTAGAAACAACATCCTATTTTACACAGGCATTTATTCCCCCAATACCTAAAACAGGAATAATTAACATAACCACTCATTTGCTTTCGGACTGATCACTTCTATAAACATTATCAAAGTTAGCTCTTCAACACACTCTTACCTGTTTGTTGGAGTGGTGAAGCTGAAAGACAGAAGCTGATTCCAGAATGGGTCATTCTCAGAGATGGGCTCTGCTCCTGACAGTTTTTTTAAGTACTCATTTTCTGGAAGCTCACTGATGCTGCTGCTATTTGCTCCCATCTTCTTTATTTGGCAAATCTCTTTCTAAATTTTCATTTCTTTGAGGGAAAAAAAAAAAAAGGAAGAAACATTTTAAGTCTTTTGTACACATAAGGAATATACAGACCCTGAGTTAGCCACCAGTAAAGCTTTAAATCACCCCCTTGAAAAATTACTGAGATGTAAGAATCAGGCGCACAGGAACATATTAGAAAGATTTTTTTTCAACAAACTTTGGACAATAATATCTTTGGCCAAGGAAGATAAAAGTTTCAGTGCTGTTACTTCCATCATCATCTCACTCATATTTTAATAAATTATACTCAGCAAGAACACTGCAGCACACTTGTATAAGTACCACGGCTGCTAGCAGTGGGAAATACTACACAGAATTCACAATTTTAACGAAGGTGTTAAGCTGACGTTATTCAGAAATTTTCAAAATTAATACTCAATTACTACAATTAATAGAAAATTACTACTTCCATAAAGATGCAGCTAATTCCTGTGTGCCACCAGTGATTTACCCCTTTAAAGTTCCTGCCCTCCCAGAGTAAGCACAGCTCTTATCATGCTGCTATCAAGCAAGCAAAGGTACTACTGACCAGACATGAACCTCCTGATCACTGTAAAATAACATGGTTCCTTCCAGGCAACTATTTCAAGGGGAAGAAGCCATAATATGAATACAGAAATCAGAAGTCAGAAAAATCAGAAATACAACTGCTTTTTGATGGAACACTGCAGAAGCTGGCACTCCAAAACCTCTTACTATAGTGCTATACTTGATCTGTGCAAAGAATGAGAAGCTTTGATTTCTTCATGCTGCTTCTCATCTTTATAAACAATTTAATTAAAGAAAGAAAACCACCACAATGCTGTCGACTATGTGCCAGGTATGATCCCAAACACTTCACATCTTTCCAGGGCATCAGCTTCAATAATCTTCCACCTTTTGGGACAAAATAACTGTGACTGATAGGTTTGAAAGTTTGTATGAAAAAAAGGCATCCCCATCAAGATAAAAGTGTTGTGCAACTTTACTGTAACCTAAATACTCACTCCTGAGCTGGCATAAGACATACGAACAGGCACAGCTCTCTCAGATGTAACCTACCACCAGAAGCAACTCTTCCCTTGATTTCTACAAAGATACAGATACAAGGTATCAGATACAAGAATCACGACCCTACTGATACTCCTAAAACTCATCAACTTCGCAGTAGCAATTACTTCCAGAAAAGACAATTCTAACAGAAGTTAACATTAATAAAGAACTGTACAAATACGACTAAAGCTTACTAAAAACAAACAAGAGATGCAACAAAAATGCTGCAGCATTAGCAGCCATAGTGGAAGTTCTCTGAAGAATTTACATTTGAGATTTAGAGCAACTGCATTCTACCCAAATACGTCAGAAACAACAAGCTGCCAGCACAGTCACAGAACAGAATATAAGATATATGAAGCAATAAAGAGATCTTTCTAATGCGAAATTCTGCAAAACCAAGGAAATCGGTGATTATTTTCTAAATTTTATCTGTAGGAGACTCTACAGGCTGGAAATATACCACTCCATACTCCTTCCCTCTCCATTTCAGTATTCCATCCTCCACCACCACTGTCACCCGCTCTAGAAGACAGGTTACGGTGGAACTGAACACTGACTCTGTCCTCCTTTAAACTACCTCAAACCAAGATCCTCTGCTCTTAAAACAATTTGCTGTACCTCCATCAAGATGCACCCAGGGAGCTCTGTTTTTAAAGGGTCATATAGGTTTATACCATCTCCCTTCACACCTGACCTTATAACCCCATAAAACCTCTCTTAGCAAAAAGCTCTGAAGACACTGTCTACAGCTCTTGAAAAATCCAGGTTTGTCACAGGGACAACCTGCAAGAAGAGAAATATGAAGTAGCCTAGGAATGAAAATGAAACCTTGTGCCAGGGAATTCTGTGGAGAAGATTTAAAGAATTATAAAATGCAATCGGCCTAAGAGGATTTCCAGAACTTTGGTTGAATGCTCACACACAGAACAGAATGAATGCATCTTACCTGAGCACAAATTTTGCTGCCCTGAAGAAAAAATCCCTACGATCAGTGTATGCTACCTTTGAAACAGCGCCAATCAATACTAAAGCCATAAAGCAGAAGAAAAACCAGTGGTGGAATATCTGAGAAAAGTGGATCATCAATTCGAAGAATGAAGATTCAGCATGTACACAGANACCCAGGGAGCTCTGTTTTTAAAGGGTCATATAGGTTTATACCATCTCCCTTCACACCTGACCTTATAACCCCATAAAACCTCTCTTAGCAAAAAGCTCTGAAGACACTGTCTACAGCTCTTGAAAAATCCAGGTTTGTCACAGGGACAACCTGCAAGAAGAGAAATATGAAGTAGCCTAGGAATGAAAATGAAACCTTGTGCCAGGGAATTCTGTGGAGAAGATTTAAAGAATTATAAAATGCAATCGGCCTAAGAGGATTTCCAGAACTTTGGTTGAATGCTCACACACAGAACAGAATGAATGCATCTTACCTGAGCACAAATTTTGCTGCCCTGAAGAAAAAATCCCTACGATCAGTGTATTCTACCTTTGAACAGCGCCAATCAATAATAAAGCCATAAAGCAGAAGAAAAACCAGTGATGTAATAAATGAGAAAAGTGGATCATCAATTCGAAGAATGAAGATTCAGCGTGTACACAGACATCTCAGCTCTGCATCCCCTGGTTTCCAGAATGGTTTGAGTTGGACGGAACCTTAAAGCTCAACCTGTCCCACCCCCAGCCATGGGCAGGGAGGGCCGGGACACCTTGCACTGGACCAGGTTGCTCCAAGCCCAGGCAACATGTTCAACTACTTCAAAAGCCAACAATGATGCTGTTGGCCCTGGACCTATATTTTGACTCAAGCCCCTTCCCTGTGTCATTAGATGACTTAAAGGCCTTACACGCAAACTTTTATTTCTTGGAGAAAAGACAAGTCTAGTCTCTGTCTGCTTCAAGTTCTCATTCTCTGATCATGGTTTCCAGCTCGCTTGCTTCAAGACAAACAACTAATGGTGAAGAGAACCAAGAGGCAGCTGGAGCCCTGCCTCCAAATCCCTCCACCTTAACCTGGAACTCTTGAGTTCACGCCAGAGCACTGACAGTGCCCAAAATCCTTAGCTTGTTCTCCTAAGATGAGTCACCATATTCCCTGTTTACAAGCTACTCCTGCAGCTCACTGCAGTTCCCAAAGCCCCCCATTTAAACCACTTTCCCACAGCAACTGGAACAGGTTTCAAGCTAATTCTTGAAAAGAAGTCATGTTTGTTTTCCAGATTTTCTACAGCGGGTCGACAGGTTCAATACCATTAAGACAAATCCAAAACAAAGAGGGTTTTAACAGCAAGTCTTTGCAAAATTTTATTGTCTATTTTCAGAGTCAGAGTCAAATCACAGCCACCAAGAATGTGCCGAGTTCCACGGCCACAGCCACGCTCCCAAGCAACAGGACAAGCTATGGAGCCTCTTGTGAGCCCTCCAGCCCTAATGCCCAGCTGGCTCCTTCCAAACTGCAGAGAACACGTTTGATTGCACAGACCTTCCCCAAAGTGACAGAAAAATAAGGCACTAGCTGATTATTTTTCCCTCTAAATGAAATAAATATCAAGCCATCCAGACCTGTCAGAATAATCCACCTGCTAGCTTGAGCTGTAAACACTTGATAGTAGTTTGTAGATAAGGGAACTTGGAGAGCTTTGACTTCTACTCATTCAAGAGCAAACAAATCTTGGAGCAAACAAACATACAGATTTTTCTCTCTCTTATACTCCAGGTGGTTTCTTTCCTCTCCTAAGTACTCACGATACTCCTCTGAAGTAAAAATCTCAGCAAGTAGTACTGATCCTTCCTGTAAATGACCACACTTACAGACACACAAACCTAACTCCTTCCATCAGGGACTTGTGTTAACCCAAAGCTTGATGAAGTGCTCTGCAGTGCATCTTCATGATGCAGCCTGAGCACCTTCAGATCCTACAACCTCAACAGCCCCAGGCCCTGCTGTAAATAAGCAAGACATTTCTGAGGAACTCCAGCCACCAAGAGACCCAGGAAACTCTTCTTCAGAGTTCATGAATATCCTACAGGCCAAATGTCTAAAAATAATGTAAAATAGAAAAAACAATGAACATTTAATTTCCAGGCATTTTAACAATAACAGATTAACCCTAATGCTTTAACTTAGCTGGTTACATGCTAGCCATGATCTCAAACACATTTCCAAGACAGCTGCTACTAAAAATATTAAGTTAAATGGCAGTCACCACCTTAAATCGTTTTCAAACATACTATTAAATGTTCCTTTTAAAAACAGCTGCCTTTAGCTGAAAAGATCACTCAAATAAAACATGTAACCACTTAAATGTGCACACTGCTTTTGATTAAGAGGCACTGCCTCTGTGTCTCTATGCTGGCTATAGAGGTTCAAGCCTTCAGATAATATAAAAGGTACGTCAGTACTTGGAATAGAATTACAGTATGCTTTAAGCAGTATTTAAAACATTTATTTATTTATCCATGATTTTTCCTACACCTGACTTTCATAACAGTCCTCACTGCATACAAAGGCTGCTCCAGGGGTCCCCAAAGAAACTGCAAACACAAGGTTAAACAGCTTCTGCTTCCTCGCATGCTGAAGTGGGACAACTCCAAGAAACACCAGATCACAGGAAATTCCCTTTCCCTCCAGGAAAGTCAGTCCTTACTCTAACAGTAAATTACCAATGAAATCTAATTTCTTTTTCCTTGAAATACACTAAATAAATGCATGGTTCATTGAAATAAATTCTTTTTAAAAGCCAATCTACTAATTTTCCAGCCCTCACCCCCCCCAAAAAAAAACCCCAAACAGACACAACTTATTAGCAACTCATTTACTTTAACTCAGTGTTATTACGCCCCCAAAGAATCGTAGCCTGGTCTGCAAGTGTCATTCTCTATTAAATCCAGCATCTGTTCAGTCCCAGAAGTTGGCTCCATGATGCAGCAACAGAGGCTTTAGAGCAACACAAGGGAGTTTGTTTTGCACATCAGGACTCATTCCAATCTCAAATTGCTAGGGGTAGGTATAAATCCCAAGTTTACTGTTTCTTCTAGAATATTTTAGTATTAATTATCAACAATGCTGACAACTTTTCCTCTGAAAGGAAGTTAAAAGCAATTCAGCAATACATAGATGCCACGTATGAGCTCCTAAGTGTCACTAGAGGTACAGATGTGTACTGTTGAACTTGGGGAAAAAAACTAGTCCTGTTCTCTATATACTCTATTTAAATAATTTTAGCCAAGCAATTAGAGTTCCCTTCAAGATTATATTTACTACTGATCTCACACATTAATTGCCAATGCTGGAATTTCATCTGCCCAGTACAGCCAGCTCCCCTTCCAAAACTATGCTTGCCATGATAGTCTGGCTAAGTCTACAGACAACTTGAATAATATAAATTACATACAGCTATTTTTTTTTTTAATGACCGCTTTAAAGTGTAAGAATTTGAGGTGGTAATGCACATGATTTTACACTATCATCTGAGATCAGGTCACTAGGTTGGGTCTTTAACACAACCACATGAAAATATTGAAAACACTTGAAAACCTAACAAAATATTAATTTCCATACATAGCAGGACTGTGGTTACCTTTACAGTTTGCAGCTTTATGAACTAAAGCAAATGGACATCATTTTTCTTCCAGGCAAAGCAGCCAGAATCACTGTAAAGATGAGAACATGAGATGTAATGCTGTTCATTCAGTATTAACAAAGCACTGCACTGAGGCTTTTGGCTGATTCCTATTTGCATCAAGAACTGCAGCTTTCAGACCACCTTTCACTCTTGAGACACGAAAGCATCCCACAAAATCCTAACATAATGCTTGCCACAGAATTATGAGACCACTGCAATATATTTATATGTAATTCTCCATACAACAGAAAACACAGAAGTTACGTTAACGCTATGTATTGTTCAGCTCCGATATTTGAATTTACTGTCCACACAATATATTTGAATTCTGACTGCTCACTCATATTCAGTAATATTTCATAGATTCATAGAATGGTTTGTGTTGGAAGGGACCTTTAAAGGCCATCTCATTCCACTCCTTCCGTGGGCAGGAACACCTTCCACTATCCCAGGTTGCTCCAAACCCTGTCCAGCCTGACCTGGAACACTTCCACAGATGGGAACTTTGCAGTATTCCAGGCACATTAAGTGTTTATTCACCTGTACTGCTTGGGGAATTGTTTTGGGGAAGTTTTGGTGCTGTTTTCAAGGGTGAAAAAAAACCCTGAGAAATGAGATTTTATCTTTCCACAAAGACAAAATGCAGTTTTGCAAGTACTTCATACTAGGAGATCATTCACTAGTTTTCACGCAAAGAGGTACAAAATTGTAAGAATTTTCGTTTTACCAATTAAATTGGTAAGACTTTGCTAAGCAAAACTAATGCTGCAGAAGTACCTGGCAATAACAATTCCGGTAAATAACGATGCAGGAGTACCGGCAATAACAAACGCCAGTAAAAGGGATCTTTAGGGGGAAAAAAATCTTTACAATCCTCAGACTTCAGGAATTTCTGCCATTTTAAATCACAGAAGAGCACTGAAATAGTCTTTGTTTCTAAAGCACATTAATGAGTCAAAATATTCCACCCATAACTTAATGCCTAGCTATCTTCAAACACTATCAAACCACTGTTAAGAATTCACCTTCTCTGATACACAATTACCCACAACCAAGCAGCTTGGGAGATTTCAGAATGGAATAAACGCATCCATCATGACCAATTAAAAAAGTTTCCTACTGTTTTTAAGTTAATGAGTTACGCAGGAAAGACTGTTTCTGCTCATTTTACTTTACACTGGTTTGTAATTTTCCTCTCCTTTTCTACTGCCTTTTTGGCAACCACTCCTTCCACTTTCTCCAGCTCCTTTTATCCACCCTTCTCACTTTTGCATGGTGACACCGTTCAAACACATACCCAAAAACCTCCCCACCCCTGCCAAAAACCAGCCAAAACTAAAAAAAAACCCCAGTTTTGTGAAAAGCAGCAGACAGGCAAGCTGCTTTTGTGAAAAATACAAAACATGAGCTCTTTTAGAGAGCCTTGGTTGACCATGAAGAGGTCTAACTTTGCAGCTTGGGGGCCAATACCATCTCTCATAGCATTCTAGATAATTCTCTGTCTCTTTCTTTACTCGCTACTTTTCAGAGACTACCAAGTTTCATGGCTACTGTCAGGGATCATGATACAACTCTCTAACCTATCGTTGTAGCAGCACAGCACACTAACTATTCACCAGGTACCAAAACACCTTGCTCTAAAGCTCAGCAAACTAGGACAGAAGTACTTTTGGATGGCAGTAAGAAATGCAACAGAATTATGAAATGGTCCCCACAATGAAAAACAATAAAAAAAGCCCAACATGTTAAGGTCCTTAGGCAGCTCTCAACATAAATTATCTGACTTGCCCACTGTTTACTCAGCTGGATGAACAAATATAACATCTCTTTCGGTTCTCTTGCTCTGTTCTAGTGCCTCCCCTTCCACAGTAAGAACCTGAATCAAGCAGCAGTGCAGTGACATCAGTATGGTCCGTCTGGGTTTCACTGAAGCCTGAAGAGTCTTGCACATAGCAGAAGTGATTAATCTTGATAGATTTACTGCAGGCAAAGAAGGCCCCTCACAGGGAAGGCAAGCAGCTGAAAAAACGATGCTGTGTCTTCTGTGCCAGATCTTTTTCCAAAACATTTTCGTGGGAGTCAGTCATCAATAAAAGCCTAATTCTGAAGAGCACAATCTGCTTCCTTCGTATCCCACCTACGGGACAGTTGTTCTGCTCACAACTGAAGAAGGGATTTTCAAAACCTTCATGGTGAGGCAGAGTATTTCAAGCAGAAGAATTCGGATGTGAGCGCACCCAGATGTCATGGTACTTCCCCAAACTGCTCAACAAGGGATGCTATTGTCTTTGACAGCTCACCCTACACAATTTGTCACATTTTAATAAAGTGTTCCGAAAGGAGATGACAGAAAAATGAAAACCTAAATTCTGTAAATGAGACTAAGATGCACTGATCTCGTTTCTCAGAGCCATCTCAGAAAACTAACACATTTTCATACACTCTTTATAATAATATATAATCTCTAACCTCCAGGTTACTGGTGATCCACTCCGCTAATTTTTAATCACCAAATCTACTAATTTGCCTAAGGAGATGCCCAATTACTAACCTCAAAATACCTAATTTCAAGTGAACTACTAGTCACCTTCACAGGTCACCTTCAAAGCCTTGTCCTGAACTGGAACTACTGACTTATAGGAAGAAAAAGACCTGGCTCAAATTGCTTTTCTATAAAGTTATAAGAGATCAAAAATAATTTACACAAAAATGCCATTCCAACCTTTCACCTAACAACAGAAACTTCTGATACAGAGTGCTCTAAAAAATATTAAAATATTACATGATGGCCCCAAACACCAATAAGCAAATATAGGCTTGTGGCAAACTAAACCCTAAAATTATCATATTTCCACCCAACATGTATTGGCCTTTCCATTAGCACATACCCATTAGTGACACATATAATTTGTATGCAGCTTTTGGTCCTCTATCCCCTCAGTCACCACATTTCATCAGGGCAGGGCAGCAGGTACATGTCAAACCTCTAGAGGAAGCTTTGGCTGAATCCTGAATCTCACAAATGCCTTTCTGCTAAGAATTTCAGAGAGCTCCTATTTAACTTTCACAGGTAAATAAGCATTTTTAGCATTTAAGGACTTTTTTGTCCAATTCACAAACAAAGTAATTTATGCAACAAAACATATCTCTAGTTCATTAATACAAAATCCCGCAAGATCAATTAAGGAATCCTCAATTTTGTTCATTTTAGTGCTGGCAGTTACACTCCCAAATCTCCCTAAAGGCTCAAAAGCCTCCATATAGATAAAATTTATCAAGAGTTAAAATTTAAAGCCAGAAAAACTACAAAGATCACTTTTCTGTTGAAATTCCTACATCATACATTATAAAGTAAGTACTGCACCAAGCCTACCAATCCGAGAGCAAAATGACAGCATCAGTTTTACAATATTCCAACTCAGAGGGAAGGAAAGGTGGTATGGGGACAATTATAAAAAAATTTAATTATAAAAAAGTTACCTTTATCCTTACTCTTACATTCCAACACCCCCAAAAAAGGTCAGCACTCAAACACAGCTACTGTTTTTTGGAGTACATGCGGAAATAAATTCTTTAATCCAATTAGTAAATACTGTCAGAAGGGAAGAAGGCTGGGTCAAGCACACCTTGTAATTTCTGTGTAAAAGGCTCTACACCTGTTACAAAACTATTACAGGTAAATAACACATTTTTCAAAAGTTTCAAGAAGTGAAAATTCAAATACTATCTCTACTCTTTGCAGTGGGCAGGTATTTCTGTAAAGGTTTTGTTTGTTCTCACCAGTGAGATTCCTGCTGCCAGCCAGGACAGGTGTGCTGGAACTACAAAATGAGAACAACAAACTGAACTTTAAACAAGAATATCAAAGGGATATGGAGCTCAAAAAAAAAAAAAGAAAAAAATCAAGAATATGCACAACCCATACTGAGACCTGACTTTACAGCTTAAGAATATACTGCACATCAGAATCAACATTGCTGGTTTGACCTTACCTTCTCTGAGAGATCAAAAAGAGACTTTTATTATCACAAATACAGCAGTGGTTTTCAAAACCAGTTTTACACCAACTCCCTGATAATTTATGAAGGATTATAGTGTTGAAAATTTCATTCAGTATAAGAATGTTTTGATGACTTTGTCCCTTCCCTCTTTTTTTTTAAAAAAAAAACCTCAGTATACCTACCTAAAGAATAAATTAAAAGTAATTCACTGTTTCTACCATAATTAAAATGGACAGCTGGGTTGGATGTGACACAAGTCAGAATAAATCTAGCAGGATTTAATAAATCAAGTAGCTTCTGTATGGAAGGGATGTTAAGATTACTGTTACACACAAATATTTCCTCCCTCTTTCTCTACCACATGTAAGTAAAACCCACCTAATGGCCAAAGCAATGTTTCAAGAAGATAATTCAACCACCTTTTAAGCTTCAAAAAGATACTCAGATGTTCATCAAAAGGCCTGTATTTGTTTCAATATTGGTATATTTTGATCTATTTCAAAGCTTATACAACTATTTTGGTATCTGTACTCTTCCACAATTTGGGCATTAACCATATTTTTGCAACAGGATTATTTGTCTCTGCTTTTTAAGTTTCTCACAGCTGAAAATCAATCTACAGCATAAAGAAGCATGTTATGCAGAAAGACAAATCTGGTTTGTATGTGTAATAATTTTACATTATATTACACATCATAATTTATATAACCTATATTCAGGATCTACTGCAAATGAAATTATACTTGCCAGGGTGTGGGATTACTTCAAGGTGCAATAGACTTTCCACTCTAGAGAATACACTTTGAAAAATACTGTTAAAATCATTAATCATCATTTCATCAGCCACCAAACAGGATTTCTTGCTTTTAGTGACTTTTGTCAGTCATCAGCGTGTTAAAAACATTTTAACATCTTAAAAACACAGCATGTTAGAAACTGCCAGAGGTCAGGTTTGGATTAGATACTGGGATGGAATTCCTGGCTGTGAGCGTGTTGAGACACAGGTTGCCCAGAGCAGCTGTGGCTGCCCCTGGGTCCCTGGAAGTGTCCAGGGCCAGGCTGGATGGGGCTTGGAGCAGCCTGGGACAGTGGAAGATGTCCCTGACCATGGCAGGGGGTGGGACTGGATGATCCTTAAGGTCCTTCCCCACCCAAACCAGTCTTCTGCAGATTCTACGACCTCAGAATCTTCCTATTAATCTGATAAAATCACTGGAAGGAAGCACCAGAGCCATCTGAGTTCAGCAATGATTTGCTACAAATATTTTTTTTTTGCAGGAAACATGAGGGATTAGAAGCTCTGCTAGTAAAACATCAGCACAGGACTTGGAAGAGGAGGAGCTGAGGGATGCTTCAGCCAGGTGAGAGTGCTGAGCTGGGTCCATCATTCCCCGGGCTGTCGACAGGCCTCTGCTGATGCAGCAGCAATGGAAAGAGAAAACAGCCCATGGAAAGGACGGCATGAGGCCTTCCCAAGCTCCTGGCAATCTAAGGAGCACTGGCAATTTTTTAGTCGTCCCAACCGGAGCACCTTGAACGTTTTTCAGTTGGGAATTGACACAGTGTGGGATTACACAACCCCGTGTTGGCACACCGGACCCAACCACCCGGGAGCCTATTTCTGCTCTCCTGTACTCCAAAAGTGATCCGTGATGGAAATATCAACAGCCTACTTACTTCTCCAAATACCTACAATGATTAAAACTGCACCCCAGCACGTTATCCCTCAGCACAGGACAGGGAAAAAAAAAAATCAGATTACAGCCCCACGAACTCCCTACGCCCAGCACAGGAGATTAAAAAGAATAAATAAATAAACAGTGCTTGGCATGAAGGCATATGAGGTAATACAAAGCCGGGTAACTAATGTGAGATACCAATTCAATTTTAAACTAATATGCCTCACTTTTGATAAATATTATCATTCTTAAGTATGAAAACAATGTGGCAGAAGTGAGGAGACAGAGTGAGCCCCAGCAGATCTGAGATGCTGCAGAGCACTAGAAAAGCCTCTGGTTCTCAAGAACAGGATGGAAAATAAGTCAATTTATCATCTAATCATGAACAATAAATATCTTTAAGAGCACAAAAGAGAAGCATGGGTATGAACCTCTGGCTTTCCAGTCCAGGGCACATTTAAAGGTACACAGGGACATCCCAGGGACCCTGGGGGATCACAGGATTCCTGTCAAGGTCTGGATAAAGAGACACAGGCACATTCTGGGAACCCTGGCAGGGATCCTTGGATACCTAAGGGACACAAGGACATCCAGGGGACCCAGCGAGGGATCGACTCCTGGATCCTTAGGGGACACAGGTACAACCCGGGAACCCTGTGAAGGATCCCTGGAGATGCCCCAGACAGGACAGGGACACCGGTGCCCCGGCAACTCTCCGCAGCGCCGGTGTCGAATTACGCAAGGCATCTCTTCATCTATCGCTACACAGGCCCGCGCCACGAGGGGACGGTGACGTCGGGGCAACCGGGGGATCTCAGGGGCCCCTTTCGGAGCCGGCGCCCGCCGGGTCCACCCGTCGCCCATGCCCCTCGAAGGCACCACCGAGGCCGCGCTTACCATCCGTGCTCTGGGCCTGAGGTCGGTGGCGAGGTCGGTGGCGGGGTGCCTCGGCCAGTGTCGCTCCCGGGTCCCCTCACGGCCCCTCACGGTCC
>VYZQ01031702.1:0-12164 GCA_013400655.1 Mystacornis crossleyi | reverse complement strand
CAAACCAAACAATTTAAGCCTGTAGCACAAGGAAGAAGGCTGCCTCTATGCAAATACGGCCAGAAAATCCCCAGGCCAAATTCCTGGAGGCACTGCAAAAGGTGGCTGAACATAAAAGCCATGGCTGTCTTCTTCGCCCTTTTCAGCAGTTAGTTTTGTGTGGTTGGGATTAGCGCAGCATTGAACGTGTCAGTTAGGTAGAAAATTGTTTTCTGCACTTGAAAAATCCCTTGCCCTGCGGACAAGCTTACTGCACAGTAAGCTGCTGCGGTGAGGGCACACATTCGGCATGTCCAAACACAGGGAGTGAGCACAAGAGCTGTGCTGCTCCTCTCTGGGATGAACGAACGGCAGCGAACACAGTCCTGGTTAAAGTACCCCAGAAAGCTTTGTCTCTCACTGCGAGTGGAGATCTGATTTACCCTGATGAAAACGTGGCACTGAGTGTGCACAGAGCCCCGGGACTGTTTCAGCTCGTCTTTCCCAGTCCATGCTCAGCACCGTCACATTAGTGCTGCACACGAAGACGTGGTAACCTGATTGAGAGGGGAAAAGGGCAGCAGCAAACAGATGCCATCTGCCAGGGAGCTGAACCTGAGCCACTCTGCCCTGGAACAGGGACTCCGGTGTCAGAGCAAAGCTCTGCTTGCAGGGATGAAACACAGAGCTGTTGACCTTTAGGTGACAGTTTGCGGAATGTCAGCTCGAATGACACTGGAGGGACGGGGATGGGTGTTATTAAAGTATAAGATACCACCCACAAGCAGGAAAATAACAAAATTCCCCTGGGGAAAAAAAAAAAGAAAAAAGCCTGTGATTTGTCCCTCCCTGTGTTAAACTTCTTGGCTCACTGCTTCACAGATCCTCTATGGGAGTACCTGCATTTCTCATAAGAGGTAAATTGCCTTTTAACTCCTCTCCATTGCTTTATAAGCGTCCTACTTAGATCTAATGATGTGCAAAAGTTTACAAAGCATTTTCCATGACCTGGAATGCTTGGCAGCTTGTGAGTAGAGCAAATAGCTTAGCTGGGATAATAGAGAGGAAATCCACTGAAGAGCTCAAGTCATTAAGATGTTTGCATTTGGTGAGACAACCACTACCAAGGGCCAGAGCCAAAGGAGTGAGCCAGTGGTGCTCATGCGAAGTGCTGCGAGGCGTTTCTGCATCCATCGCCCACCTTCCCAGCACCACCAGAGCTGCTGGCTCAAGCCTTTTCCCAGTGCACCGGCTTGATTGCTTTCTGCCCAAAATCTTGAAAAGCTACAATACACAATTCAGCAATTCTACACACGGAAATAAACAACAAATTAAATCCCACAGTGACCACATCTGCATCACTCCCAAAACTTCAAGGAGAAGGGCTGAGGCAGCAGGTACCTCACTGGAGCTCTCTTTGGGAAAGATCATCAACCTGAAATTATAAAGTGGAGTTAAAAATCTCTTCATTCCCAATCTCCATTGCTGTAGCTTTCATTAATATTTTACAGCTGTAGGGAAACTTTTTTTTTTGCTTTATTGCTGAGTGAAATACATCCTTTTTCCCAGAAGTAACTGGGCAGTCAGCGGCCTGGAGAACGGGGAAGACCATTGCAGGAGGACAAAGTGCTGTCAGTCACTGTGAACTCTGAGGGGTCAGGAGGAGGCAACAGCCGGCAGACACAGGAGCCCTTGGGCTCTTTTTGGTATGTCCATTCATGCCACACATCCTGGAAAGGGAAGCTGAGACAATCACAAACACCTTATGAGCATCAGATGGAAAAGAGGATTTTATCTTTGTCACTCAGCCTCAGGAGTGAGGCTGCAAATGGAGGCAGAAGAGATTTGGATTGGAAAGAAGTAAAAAAAGCTGTTTCACACTGATGGTTTCTGTGAAGCAGCCAGGAGTCAGACACCTTCAGGCAATGTGGTGAACGGACTCTTGTCCCTGCCCAGTTCTCAGCTCCACTGTGGGAGACCCTGTGATGCGTCAAGACTTCTGCCCACTTGTTCCAAGACACTTGACCTTCCTCCTTCTCTGTTTCCTACTATGTTGCTTTCTCACTGTAGACTCCAGTTCCTGGAGCACAAAGAACAGGGGAGTTGCCAGTGCTCAGGCGGGAGATGTCACACTGGGGCTTGTGTTTTACCCAAACTGTCAGAACATCACTTGAGGACTGACACTGGTGGTCATATCTGAACTAATCCAGATAAACTCCTTGCTTTTTCTCTCCAGTGGACTGTGGCAACTCAGCATGTCCAGGTGGTACCTGGAAGGACAATGGCTGCCCTTCCAGAGGGATGTTAAAGTCATCCCTAATTTCGCTCATTATCTGCTGAGTCCCTGGGTGTTGTTTCAACAGCTCATGAGAAACAAATTATTCCAGAGCACTGTACATTGCACACAGTTGCATGGAATTCTTTCCCACTCCTTTTTCCTTTATAGGAATCACAAAAATGCTGGATTTTTTAATAACTAGATGAACACTGTGACAGCAGCAATTGTCTGCCATAAATAAATGCCAAGACAAATTAGATTAGATGCAGGTACAGTGATGAAGTCTTCAAAATTCACTCTTCCACAGGGTGTCCTCTTGCAGTGTCGTTTCTTTCAGACATGACCCTCTGCTGACACAGGACAGGTGCTGTCCCAGGGCTACAGAGTTCCTCTCCCTGTCCCAAAACATGAAGTTGTCAGACAGAAAATTGATGGGATTCACATAAAATCGTATTAGTAACAGTTTCATGGGTGCTTAGTGGATGCTGGATTTGCACGTATCCCCCTCTCACCATTCATAAATATATGCACAAGCGTCATTTTATTCACACAGATTTTGGCAAAAGGCCCATTGAATTCAGCAGAGAGAAGTCCATTGACTTTGGTAGACTTAGCACATTGCGGGTGAGAACAGATGGAGGCTCCATTCACCAGTTGCCACTCGTTAGTTAAAGCTTATTATTGCTAAAGAGTTTCGTTAATGCATTTACAAATGGAGCATGATCCAAGTGATGTAACCACCACTGAGTGCTGGAGAGCAGCAGATGTGCTCTCCCAACACGGCTGGAGTGAACAAAGGACACCCCTGTATGCACAGGGCTGACAAACTGGAGTTTACTGGCCCACTCTTCTCTCGGCCTTCGGAAGGCGGCAGCTCTGCAGCCAGGGCCACTTGCTCACAAGCAAAAGGCACCGTCCAGCAGTCCCGGTGTGAGACACCACAGCCCCGGCACAGGACAAGGAGAAAGGAGGCACATGTGAGCACAGGCCCTCTCTGCTGCCTGCAGGAGGGTCCCATGGGTTTGGGCAGGAGCTTCACTGAGCCTTTCCACAAGCTACAGTTGCACAGAGTGGAAACTCTCCTTGCTTTATGAGGGAACAAGTAATCACCTCTCCTCAGCACAGTCAGGGGAAGGGATGTCTTCTAGAGAAAAAGATCTCCCTACACATGGCTCCTGCAGCTTTGGCCAAGATCTTTCCTCCAGGGACCCACACCATTGTGTTTCTCAAAGCCGGATTGTGTTTCCATGGAGCTCCACAACTCCATGTAGCAAAGAAAGTAAGGTGGGGAATGCCCAGTGGCTCGCGGGCAGGCAGCACTCAGCAATCAGCTTTTGCAAAAGGTGGAAGAATTTACATCGCCCCTGGAGCCATAGGGTTATAACAGCCTTAAAACCATATAATCCCAAGATAGCTTGGGTTGGAAGGGACCTTAAAATTCATCTCGTTCCACCTCCTGCCGTGGGCAGGGACCCCTTCCACTGTCCCAGGTTGATCCAAGCCCCACCCAACCTGGTCTTGGACACTTCCAGGGATCGAGGAGCAGCCACAGCTTCTCTGAGCAACCTGTGCCAGGGCCTCCCCACACTCACAGGGAAATGTGCCAGTAGTCCAGGAAGTTCTAGCATTAATAAATCAGGAAAGCCAATGCCTGTCCCAAAGAAGCTAGAAAGAGAAGCTAAAAATCCATGTTGATTTTATGGGGTCAGATTAAAAATAAAAAAGACTTGTTGGGCTAATCTAGAGGAAGCGCTAACAGCTCTGACATGGGCGTAGTTGGATGAAGAGAAATGGCTTAGTCCAAAATGAAACTGCAACTAGCAAAAATGGATCACTGAAGAGGAAGGAATATTTTCCTCAGCTTGAGCCCACAGGACAGCTTCTCCTGAAAGCGGTGTGAGAAACACACCTGGCACACTCAACACAAGAAACATTCCCTGCTGCAGGTCAGCACCTGAGCTAGTGTGAACAAATCAGCCTCTGAGACAGCTCCAAATAATCAGCACTGAACTATGAAATACCGCAAAAAAACAGCAGCGTGCACACGTGTGGCAAGAGGTAATTAACTTCAGCTCCCCAATACCCGATAACGATGGTGTCAGTGCAGCCTCCTCACACAGTGGCACGTTCTGGTTGTTCATTATTGGTGTGCCATCGATGGAGAACCTGGAGCCTGGCTACTGGGCAGTCCAACATCTCTTGGGGCTGCTTCATGCTTTAACTAGACAGGATCAAAAGTGAACAACAGACAAGTTACTGTCCCTGGTGCATCACCTTCAGCTGAAAGCTGAACTTAGGTTTCCTGATTTTGTCTTCTTTTCTGTGTTCACAAATGTGGTAGTGGGACTGTGTCAGAGTTTTAGGGCTCTCACCACAGCAGAAAAGGACATTTTTCGTCCCAGGAAACAGAAATTCTCCCTAGAAACACAGAAATAATGTAGCTACATCCTCAGTGGGCTTTCATTTCTTGTGCTGGTCTTTGTGGCTTGGGGTTTCCGAGCTGGGAAGCTGCTCAGGATGTCAGGTGTTTCCCTGCCACCAGGCACTCACAGAGCTGGGCGCAGTGCTCTGCTTTCCTTCCATGGAAGGACCTTCAGAGAAAGGTCTTGTTGACCCTCCCACCCAGGCTCTACATCATTGCATCCCATATGAAGGAGCTGGGGGATCCTGTGCAAAAAGGGGGTTACATTCCTTCAGTGGAGGTCTCTGAGGGCTCACTCACTGCCAGGTGCTCACACCACCCTTGTACTGAGAAAGAGCAGGGCCAAAGCTGCCAGAAAAGAGGCTCTTTCATCTGGACATGGACATAGTACGAGATCCTTGCAAGAGACAGTCACAGGTGGTCTGTTTGTAAACTTCTTCATGAGATCTGGCTGCGCTTGTCAGGGCTGAGGGGCAGCTCCTCTGAGGGGCTGACTAATGGCTTCTGATTATTGGCACCCTGAAAGAATGCTCCAACTGACTCAAAGTCAGCTGCAGGCTGGAAGGACCTTCTGTTTGATAAGAGTTGTCACTCAGCTGCTTCATTTGGCTTCCAGTTACTTGTGCACTGGTGCAGCCTCACCTGAGCCAAACACTGACCAGGAACGGGCCTTTGTCATATTGCAGTATGTCCAAAAGCACATTTGCATGGGTGTGAGCTTACATTATTTACCTGCCATCAAAATCAGACAAAACCCTCTTTTTAATGCTTATTAGAGCAGCAGTGTCCACTGGGAATTTCCCCTTGCTTGCAAAAAATGGCATTTTGTTTTGTTCGAAATAAAATGTCTAAAAATATTGTTTCTGCACTTGGAAACAAAAAATCTGTCCCACAGGGCACCTCTGGTTGCCTGAACTCTCTAGCTAAATTAAATGGAGGAAGGTTTTAAAAACCATTGGGGTCTGGCTGGGACAATGTAGAGCTGACTCACAAAGCTCTCATAAAGAGCTGACTCCCCAGACAGCTCCTCATGAGGCATGGATGAGCCAGCGAGAGCCTGTTCCAGTGGTCAAGCACTGGGACAGGGGCCCAGAGGGACCACAGAGGATCTGTCCTTTAAGGTTTGCCAACCCTGCCTCGACAAACACTCAGCAACCTGAGCCAGCAGGGCAGTGAGACCCGTCTGGTCTGCGCTGTGATCTTACACTCTGTATTCCAGTGGTGCTGGAGCGTATCAGAACTGAAACCCTCGCACGGAATCATGCCAGAGTCATGTAACATGAACAAAACCTGCTGTTTCTACACTTCCTAAAATGGTTCGGGGAAGAAAATGAATATATATGCGTTACAGAGGAACTGAACTTTCCGATTCCCGCTTTCTCTTTCTGCTTCAGGGCTTTTTGTCAAGACTACAGGAACAGCACCTCTTGGGGCAGAAAACGGCTTGAAGCGCTTGTGTTGGGTTATTTTTTTTCCATCTCACACGTATCCTTCCAAGGCTGAACTTGGTGTTGTGTGGCTTCAGCCATGGTTAATGAGCACCCTTCCATGGAGCTGACGTGTGTGAATGACTTTCGTACAATAATTGAAACGTGGATCTCTCAGGCAGACTGTAACTAAGCTCATCCCACAACAGAACTTTTGTGTCTCGGGCAGGTTACCTTCACCTCAAGTCTCTTCAGCAGTGAGCTACGTTTACAACATCTCTTCTTTAACCATTTGGCTTGACCATGTACCTGCTGCCTTCCCCCGTGCTAACCCACGCATCCTGCAGCCCACAGATGCATCTATACACGTCATGCTTCCCCATATGAGCCACCCTGGTGGGTTGTGGAAGTCTCTGTCTTGCTTTTTCAACATCTGTGGGCATGCCCAAAAGCGTTACCGAGAATGTTGCCTTCTCCAGTCACCTAGAAACAGAGACTAGACAAGAGTAAGGGAATAAAGGTCGGTATTTATTTGAAGGGCCTTCAAGGTACACCCTGGGGAGCCGGAGGCTGCTTCCATAAAATGGACCCCAAGATGGACGACAGGTCACGAGTTCTTTACACTGTTATAGGTTTGGTCCATTTGCATATCAGCATAAATTCACCAATTAAAACTTTAGCTCTCTTCCATTTCTCCACCTCTCTCCTGGTCCCAGTTTCCACCTTTAGGCCTGGGACAGCCCGAGTGTCCTTGGACAGCTCAGAGAAGCTTTGTGGTGTCTGTCTGGCCTAAGAGAGCAGCTCACGAGCTGTAAGGAACTTCAGAGGTACACACTGGGCAATACAGGATTTGAAAAATATAGAAGTTAAAACCTAAGGCATCAAGAAAGCCATTATTTTCTATCCAGGATTAACTCATATGCTCAAAAAAAGCCACTCCTTTGGTCTCTAAGGCCACGTCTGGCCCAGACAGGACTCTCTCCATCACCTGTCCCTGTGCTCTTCTGCACCCAATGGAGTTACTTAAAACATATGGTTTCCTTCCAATCAGCTCCTGAAATAAAGGCAGAGGGGAAAGTGTTTCTTCTATATTTCAATGCTGATTCTTCAAAAACAAAGCACATAAAAATTCTTGACCCCAGTCCCACCAGTGAAACCAGTTCAGGCAGGAGAGGGCCACAAAGTGCTTTTCTCCCAGAAGGCATCATTGTGCCAAGCTCAAATCCAAGGAGTTCTCAAGTTGTCAGGTTTGGGTGGTTGGACTTACTAAATAAAACTTGAACGTTTCTGCTACAAACAGTTACCATAAAAAACAAGGTAAAATCAAACTCCTGCATTGTCGGGAGAGAATGTTGCAAGCCAAAGGTGGCAGCTGATGCGTGTGCAGAACTGGCCCTTCTCACCCATCTGCCCTCGTGCTCCAGCACAGGGGGCGAGGTGGGCAGGGATGACCCCCTGGCACAGTAGCTATCGACTGGCACAGCTCCTAGGCTGGGCAGGAGGGTCACATCTCCATCCCCTCTCCTGCTGCTCCTCTCCTCAAAGGCACCCATCTGTGAACCCAGACCAGGCCCAGGGAGCACCACTGAGCCAGGAGCGAGGCTTTGCAGCCCTAGCCCGCTGGGGAAGAGCAGCCTGGCTCTGTAGCTGGTATCAGTTAGTGTGTGCAGAGCCTAAAAATAGAGACCCTCTGCTCTCACAATGACTCAGAGATGCAGAAGGGAAACCCACAAGCTCAGTGCTTGGCTGTCCCCTGAGCTGATTGAAAGTTTGCATCTAAAACTTTGTTTTGACACAAACCGGCTTTTTGAAAAACAAACTAACAAAAGAAGAAAAAAAGAAAAAAAAAAGAAAAAAGAAAGAGTAAAAGAAAAAAAGAAAAAAGAAAAAAGAAAAAAAGGAAAAAGGAAAAAGAAAAAAGAAAAAAAGAAAAAAAGAAAAAAAGAAAAGGAGAAAAAAAAAAAACCAAACCTGCTCTCTCACCACCAGAGCTGCTGGGAATTCTTCTCATTTGGTCTGAGTTTGGAAGAGGTATTGGCCGGTAAAGCATGACGTTTTGTAGTTTTTAAATGCTAGTTGGCAAACCCCCTGCAAGTATTACCTTGCTAAGCTCTTTCTTGGAGACCTGTGAGACCAGATGAAATGGTGAAAGGTGTGCCAGTCCTCTGGAACTTTCATGGGGATACAGTTCCCTTTCCAGACAGGTCTGATTCCAGCTCAGGAAGAACACATCCTCCGGCTGTGTTGCTGAATCCCATGAGGAGTGGATCCTGCAGTCATTTAACTCCCTCTGTTCGTCCCCTGCATCAGGGGCTCCAGCCAGTGCCCCCCAGGTTTTGGCCATGCCACGGGAGATTGTAGCCTGGAGAGGAAGCAGAAAGGAACCGGGGTCCCCTGGGGATGTCCATTACTGCTTCAGCCCTATCCTGCCCATGAGAAGAACAGGTCCTTCCTGCCCTGTGTCTGTTTATCTGCCCCATGGTCACAGGTCATTTTGGGACTGGTTGAGCAGCTGCCTGTAATTCTGGAGACGTAATCCAGAGAGATTTTAAAAATTGCTGGACAAGGCCAGGAGCATCCTGCCCCATCTTTGACACAGAGGGTTGGATTAGTGACCTCCAGGGATCCTTCCAATCTCAGTGTTTCCATAGTGTCACCCCTCTCAGGCTCCCATGCCCGGTGGAGTTGAGCAGGCACAGCCTGAACTCCTGAGGGCAGAGGAGCAGAGCAGGCCAGGGCAGGCAGGCACCAGCACAGCCTGCTCCCTAAGCCTCCTCTGCTTCCACCTGAGCCACAGTCGGACTCATTTGGTCCTTCCCCATTTGGAGGTGAGGGGAGGAGAGGCAGCACCGAAACACTCCACACTAGAGTCAGGCACCAGGACAAAAACCCCTCGCTCACAAGGTGAGCCCTGTGTCTGCTCTGGCAGCTCCACCTCTGCAGAGGACCTGGCCACCAGCCAGGCTCTCCCTCTCCTTCTGCAGTCCTGGAAGGCTGGGTGGGCTCTGTGGTGGAGCCGTGTAGGACTGGGGGCTCTACACGTGCATCCATCCCCATGGCACACCTGGGGCTGCAGGGGTACAGAGAGCGGGGAGAGAGACCTGAGCAAACAGAACTGCTCTGAAGTTCATTCTGCAGGAGACATCAAGCATTCACTGGGCAAGAGCAAGTCAGGGCTGTCCATCCTGCACTTCACATGCCATGGCAGCATCCTCGCTGCCTTCCCTCCACTCCATTGTACCTTCAGGCTGAGCACCAGCACAGACAGCCCAGCCCCAAGCAGGAGGCCACGAGCTCACACACCTGAAAGAGGTCTCAAAATGTTCCATTAAATCCCTGCACTGCCAAGGACCTCAGGGAAGAACTGAGGGGGACCACAGCAGGAGCCCAGCTCAACCCCTGTCTCATCCCTGCGAGGGGCAGCCTGGACGTGGCACCAGAGGCAGTCTGGGCAGCCCTGGGCAGCCCTGGTCCCCCAGAAAGGGGCTGCCCCAGCAGGAGAACAGGTGGACCCACAACTGGAACATCTTCGCAGCTCCCTTGGGAACACCAGCACAACTCCCTGCCGGGATGCCTGCGAGACAGGGCAAGGGGAGACAGTGAAAATGAAATCAGTGGATGGGGATGAGCTGCCGGTAATTCACACAGACAGCTGGGAGGAGAAGGACCTCAGGAAGCCTCTTCTCTTCCCTGTCAGGATTAGCCCTACCTAAACTAATAGACCATCTGCCTGCTGGCCTGGCCTGTGACCCCAGCAGGGCAGAGCCAGCCGGCAGCCAGGGATGAGAGGGAACCAGTTCCTCCAGCTCAATCCAGAGCTCCCATGCTCAGCACTAGGAGCTGAGATCTCTCCATTTTTTATTCCTTCTGGGCCATTCCATGTCCAGAAACCCACCCCCACTTTCCCCTCCCCTGGCTCTTGTCCCAGGAAGGGTGACACAGGCAGCATGTTGCCCCTGGTCACCACACGCAGGTACCAGTGTCCCCTGTGTGGCAGTGGTCACTGCTCCCATGACCTTGGTGTGGGCTTTTCCATGTCCTGCTGAGTACCACCTGGAGCTTCAGCAAGTCTGCCAGCAATGAAATGGCCTATCCTGAGCTCACCTGGGAGCTGACACTGCCACAAGCATCTGACATTGAAGAAACAGCATGTGGTGACCCCAGCTCTGGCTGGGGAGCAGCTGCAGGACCCATGGCCACCCTTCAGCTCACTTGTGCCAGGGCCTCACAGCCAGTCTCTGCTCAGGACAGAGTCCAGCCCACGCTACCCTTGGTCTGTGACTCTGAGGAAACCCAAAGTCAGTTTCTGCCACAAGAACAACCAAATTATCAATTAAATCATTGAACCACGGAATTATTTCATAATCAATTCAGAGCTAGTCCCTTTTATATTCCCTTTTTCTTACCAGCAAAGTGTTGTGTTTGAGATTAGCCAAGAACATTTTGTTCCAGCTGAAACAAAATTTCTGCTTTCGTTATGGCCTCTGTACCAAAGTCAGGTCCTTGGCCCTTGGAGAGTTGGTGCACTTCTAACTGAGACCCCAGGGCTCAGGCTCCTGTAGCACATCAGGCATTTGGGCTGGATTCTGCTTCCCTGTGTGCCTCTCTCCTACACAGCAGGTTTGGAGATCTCTCTGGGCCCCTCACACCTCTCTCCTGGAGAGCCCCTATGGACCAACTCTCACAAGCAGGAGCAAGATCCCTGCGCCTAGAGGAAGGGCCATAACCCCCAGGATGGCAAGATGTTCTCACTCTCCATGGACCACTAAATATTTCATTATTCCTCACAGAGCAGACAGGCAATTTTCCACCCCCTGGCTCTGCACACCCACAGCAGGACAAAGACACTTCACAGCTCAACAGCTGTGGGAGTCCAGCCCCAAACATCTTATTCAGACCAAAAGGTCTTGTCCAGTTTCCTGTGACTATCACTGGCATTTCCACGAATGCCACACTACTGAGAGAAAAGTCACTTTCTGTTAATAATGATACTTGAGTTGGTGGAAAACACTGGGAATTTCTCCCTCATGAGATGAAATGGTATTTTGTTTTGATCTGAACCAAGATTTCCTTTTAATTTTAGTCTGAAAATTTTGAAAATGGTGGCTCTGTTACTTCCTCAGCTTCTTGTCTTTTTTCTCTGAGCTGCCAACCCCCAAGGTATCCTGGTTAAGCTTCAGAAATTTGTTGATACAGGGCAGGATTTGGATTGTCAGTTGCACTTAAATGCAGCATTTTTACAAATAACCAGAATAGATGTGTGAGGATCTGCTCTGAAATAGGGCACTGGGACAAAGAGAAAAGCACAGTGTGCCCAAAGAGTTTGTGATGAACAACAGTGCAGAAATGTCACTGCTCCTACACACCAGCCCATCATTAAATACTTCCACTTTAGTGAAATGGCAAAAAAACAGTTGATGCTTTCAGCACAGTACAAAACAAACTCTATCCACATCTGCCTTACAGTGTCAGATTCATGCAGGAAGCAGAAGTGTTCCTGTGAGATTATCATCTCTGTCTAGAACATACTTGTGAAAGGTGAGAACACAATGCCAGCACAGTGCAAGGTTCCTGAGGCATCTCTGTGCATTTTAATAGTGATATCATTGTTAAAATGAGATATAATGCTCTTTAGTTCACTTTAAAAAAAAAAAAACTGACTCAAAGGAGTTTCTGGGCACTTGCTTAGAAATTTATTCTTCCTGGACCTTAAAATAACCCTTCCAACTCAGTCCTTTCAGACCACAGAAGAGCATTGCTGTGTGATGGCTAATGCCCCTTTGGTAGCACTCAAGGGGTTTGATTCTGCCACCACTGTTTATCCAAATTCCCACATAGAAATGGTGATTTCCAGCTCTCAACAGTGCACAGTGTGAAAGCTCGAAGAATTGAAAAATCTGCTTACTTTTAGGAGGAGCTGATCCAAATTTTGCAGCTGCAGGAAAAGGAATTTAAGAAGAGCAGCATCAAGGCAAGAAGTCCTTCTCTCACACTGAGAGACCAGGGGGCTGTTCTGCCTCTCCCGCCCTCTCCTCTGGCTGAGGGCAGGACCAGGCCC
>VYZQ01031699.1:50802-69423 GCA_013400655.1 Mystacornis crossleyi | reverse complement strand
AAATTCAAATAATAAAGAATTTGGATATTCTTCTTAATAGTCATTCAGGCCGCATCTACAGTGTCAAACCTAAATTTGAAGAGTAAGAAAAAGAAAGGAGTATAATTGACATTAGTCTAACAGTACAGGAAAAATTGCCGATTTTCCATTAAGTTCCAGTTTTCTTTGTGAGTCGTGAAATTAAATTTTCCTTATATTTTACTGTGCAGTCCTCATTCATTTCTTTAGTACTTAAAAACCCTTTATTTCTCTTGTTGTGAGTCTTTTTTCAGTGTTCGGGACAAGCTGTACCAGATTTACTTGCTGCTCTCAGAATCTGATTTTTAACAGGTTCCAGGGTAGCACTGGGTTAACTCGGTTAGCTGGTTAACACTGCTGCCCATAGAGACATGCATTGTACTTGCTATTTCAAGTCCATGGACTGATTTGCTGTACTTACACAGTGTTGAGCCTGAGTCGCAGTTTGTCTTTCCACCTGGGTAACAAGCTACGTTAAAGCAATGAAATCATTTCATTGCTTGCCAAAGTTAAGACGAGTGTCATCATTCTGTGTCTCTAGATGTGACAAAACAGGTTTATTCTCCATTATTTTTAGTGAAATTAGTTCTTTTCGTATGTTGCCGAATATGAGATGATGTATTTCACATCACTCATTTCCAGTATTCCACTGGAAGTGTGAAATTTTACTGCCATTAATAAGGAGTGCTGACTTGTTTAAATTATATTTTAGAAGAGTTTGGGTTTTTTTTTTTTGTTACAAATATTATTTGAACTTGCTTTTCTCAGAAGGATGTTTTTACTTGCTTGTTTGTTACTTTATTTTCTCAGGGTTTCTGTTTGTTTATTATAATTTTATCAGGATTCTTTTGTGTGTGACAAGAACTGTAATTGTACTATACATCATGCTGTGAATACATGCTACATATCTGCCTTCATGTCTCCCTGATCTTCCAAACAGCATCCCTATCAGACTTCATCCAAAAGAGTTCACAGGGAAATTCCCATGGCTGTGTTGAATTCTTAAAGGGGAACATGTGGCAGAGCTTGCCATAATTTCTTTTTTTTTTCAATCCCTTCATGGAAAAAAGGTTTTTTTAAAGAAAGATTTTGACTGTGGGCTTCCCAGTTTGCTTTCCGTGAACTGCTAATTCAGAATGATGATGCTGAGCTCTCATGGCCTTATTAGATTTTCAAGAGCCCAACACTTTCTTAAGTTTATTTCCAGCCTAACTTGGTGCTCAGTCTACTTTAAAATGTAAGAAAACACTTGAGTAATGTCTGTCATTGAAAGTTAGGCATTTTTAATTTCATTTAGGTACAGAGACTAAGATGGAATGTACTGCATCCAGATCTGGGGTCCCCAGCACAGGAAGGACATTGACCTGCTGGAGCAAGTCCAGAGAAGGGCCACTGAGATGATGAGAGGGATGGAGCACCTCTCTTATGAGGAAAGGCAGAGAGAATTGGGCTTGTTCAGCCTGGAGAAGAGAAGGCTCCAGGCTGACCTCACTGCAGCCGTTCAGTACCTGAAGAGAGATGGAGAGAGACTTTTTGAAAAGGCACGTATGACAGAACGAGAGGAATGGCTTCAAATTGAAAGAGAGTAGGTGTAGGTTAGCTCTCAGGGAGAAATTCATTACTGTGAGGTTGGTGAGGCACTGGAACAAGCTGCCCAGGGAACAGGGTGCTTTGTTAGAGTATTTTGGCACAAGCGGACATTATTAATACATATTTATATGTGAAGATGTTGATGGATACATTGTAAAACCAAACAGAAAAACCAACCCACAACCCAGCTGCAAGACTCAGAAGGCTTCAGTAGCGGCAGTTTCACAAAACAGCTCCAGCTTGTGTATTATGCAAGTTCATTAAGCACTTTGTCTATAAAAGCATCTGTGTTTTTTCTCAAGCAGAAGGAGGTGTAGGTGACATATCTGTGTAATGAAGGTGGAAAACTGCAGGATATTGCAGATGCCAAAATCTTATGCAGCTTCAAGCAGATACAGGCATGTTCATGGTAGATAAGTGTGTCAAGATCTGTGTAATACAAAATCTGCTAAGAAGTTCTTGAGTTAGAAATTGTTTGAGAATGCGGTAAGGTTCGACACGAATATTTCTGTGTGACTTTTTTAGTGTTCTTGCCTGAGCACTTGCTTTTTGTAATTTTTCACAATATTGTACTAAGTAGACCACTTGTCTCTCCTGCTACAGCTTTTCTTTTGCTTGCTTTTGCAATGATTTGGCTTACACAACTTTACAGACTTGTTTGTGGTCTAATTTTGGTTCTGTTTCTTCTTGACCTGGAAGCTGTATTCTCTGGGGATTGTGGGGAGAGAAGGGGACAGGTGGCACTGTAGAGAAGTTTGCTGTGGCAAAATAAAAAAGATATGGCCATGGATTGAATGAAGCTGAAATATAAGCAACTGAGAAAAGTTTTGTATTCTGCTGTTATGCGGCTTAAACTGTAAAGGGAGATACCGTCTCTCTCTCTGGGACCTCTGTTTCATTTGTTTCTAGCTCTGGAGTAATTTGGGATTTCCAGGCACTTGGTAAGGAAGAAGCTTCATTTGTGTCCTTAGATATCACGGAACTAATCACAGAATATTCTGTGTTGGAAGGGACCCACAAGGATCATCAAAGCCAACTCCTTAAGAGGATGGCCCCATGCAGGGATCAAACCCACAACCCTGCCATTATCAACAGTATGATCTGACCAGCTGAGCTAATCTCATGTTCCCCATATATATTGAACACTCATTTTTGGCAACAAAGGATTAATAACTGTGCAGGAAATAATAAGCTAAAGTGAGGTGAATGTAAATTGTTTGACAGCTTGTGTAGAAGATTCCGGTACTAATTATAGGAAGTGAACATTTTCTTGTAGGATTACAGATGCAATCATGAGATATTAGAGCTACTGATACAGCATGTTTCTCAGTTCTTTACTTAGAGGCAAGAGCAGCCTCTTCATGGTAGACCTGATTGCTCTTTTATTCTTAATTACATATTTATTCTTGTAGCTCATCAGGTAGTTAATTTTTGCACATAAAGTGCAATATTTGTCTATGTCAAACTTTGCAGGTTTTTGGAATTGCTTTGGAAATAAAAAAATTTAAGACATTCCATTTATTTTTCTACCTTATTTTGTTCATTTCTCCACTAATTTCTTTAGTTCAAAGTAAGAACTAGTCTCATTACATTATTTGATTTTGGTTGATTTAAAATCAAATTCAACATCTGTCCATAAGTAGTCATTTTCTAGGAAACTGCCAGGAAACTTAAATTTCACAGCTGCACACTGCTGTGGTGTAGTACTAAAGAGCACTATATGAATATATGAATTATTCCATCTCAGAAGTAATATCACCTAAATTCCATTCTGTTTATGCAACTTTTTTTGAGAGCTACTAGCTGGTGGAGAAGCAAGTCATTAAAAAAAAAAAAAGTCTAATTTGTAAATTCATGTAAAACTTCGAAAAACATTAAAAATGGTGCAAATGGCTGGACATCTTAAGAAATACTACAATTTTTTGCTTCTGTGAACTTAAAAATCATGAATCTTTAAGTGTATCAAACTTTAAGTGTATTAACTTCCTGAAAAGCAATTTGCTTCTTTATTTAAGGGTTACAAAAAAAGCTCAACAATTGCCTGTGGTGGATTGAGGGCAGCCAGGGGATTATATATTCACTAAATATTGGTACCTTGTTGCCTTTAAATAGGAGGAAAAACAAACCTGGTGAAACATTTATTGTAAGAAGACAACAAAACGCTGCATAAACATGTTTTAGGGTGTGTATTAGATCATCATACAAAGAAACAGTGAAAAAAGGTGTTTGTGCCTAATTATAGAGATGCTTTTCAGAGAAGTTCAGGGATGCAAGTAAGAAGTACAAGTACATGTTACTTTCTGTGTCATATTTTAGTCTTATGATTACAAAGTTAGATTCTTGGAATGACATCCTGGCATCTAGTGAGAAGTACAGAGTTTTCATTATTGGTCTAATCAAGTTAGGACATTTGCCCTCAAAAGGCCTTCAACAGAGGAGGTAAAAACTAGACAAACAAAGTACTACTTACTAGTACAGCTCAAACAATGGAAATATTAGGTCAGCATAGGCTGCTTTTGATAATCACAAGACTTTTTCTTGGACTAGATTCTGAAGTTCCTTTAGACAGGAACCGCAGTTTGACCTCAGTGGAAAAGCAATACCTTATGCTAGCTCTGTATTTTTAAGCAATTTTATATAAGAGTTTGGTAACATTGAGGATCGGGTTAACTGTAAGATATCTTTGCATTGCAAATTGTTTGCAAATTCAGTGGGTTTTTTGCATTGCAAATTGTTTTCAAATTCAGTGGGGTTTTGGGGGTTTGGGGTTTGTTTGTTTGGGGGTTTTTTGTTGTTGTTTTTGTTTTTTGTTTTTAATTGGGGTTGAGTAGTATTTTTTTCCTTTTTACCTGAACTTCATAGTACTGATTAATTCTCCATACTCTGTTAGTTGCAGCACAGAATATCTGAGTCCAAATGCATGTTGGTAAGGGTGTAATCTTGGATTTTGGTAGAGAAATCCAACTCTATCCCCACTGGGCATCTAATATTGTTTCCAGTACCAACTCAAAAAGAGGATAAGAATAAACGGATGTCCTGGTTCATTCAGGGGTGTCACATTATCCAGTTAATGGTTAAGGAGCTCCTCAGGCTATAAAATTATGTATCCCCAAGATTTGTACATGTGAATCAACTTCTGTTTTATTCCAGAACTGAAAATATGGACATATTTCTGCACAACTAGAGCAGTTTTTCATTTCTAATTTTAATTAATATTCTCTGTCTTACTTCCACAGAAGATGCATTGTGAAACAGGGGCTGTTTTTTTTCTCAACATGCTTTTTTTCTTTTTAACTACAACAGTTTCACTCTTGTTAGTCATGGGTTCTCATGTTGCTTTTTCATCTTATTTGAATTTTACCTTCTGGGACGAGAAAGCAAAAGAAAAGAACAGTACACAGAATCACAACTTGTGGAAATGAATCTGGACAGATAAACTGTGTTGTTGTGTCAGAGCCATTTCATGCTGGATATATGTTTTACAAATGGATAAGTGACAAAAAAATTTTATGTGTACTACACATTTACCCAGAAGGCATGAGATAAACTCTGTAGTCATTAACTTGAAGGGCAGTTCATAATAGACTTTCCTTTTACTCTTGAGAAAATTTTTGCTCTGCAGTGCATAATTTTTGTATTTCTTTGCTTGCCAAGGAATTTCTTTGGTTTATGTTGCATCAATCCATTCTGTAACTGTTAGACTTTAATAAAAGATGATAGGATGCAGTAGAATATTTAGACACATATAGGCAGACCCTAATATTTACACAAATCCATACTAAGCTTGCAGAAGGGATTCTTAAATTTCAGGCTTACTGTCCAGAACTTGACTGTCTTTTCCTTGTTTGTGTTTACTTCTGAGAAGTTCTCTCTGCCATAGTTTGCTTATGTAACGGAAGGTGAAATGAGAGTTCTTTCATCTATAAACTGTCATTCTTGCACTGACTTTTCGTAAAGATGGAGTTTGCCTACCCTTATTCTGAAATTTTCAAGAGTTCTTATATGCTCTACCCTGGAAGGGATCTGTAGATCTGACAGTTACTAGAGTTCAACTGTACATTTCAGCTTCTAGAATAATATTTAAAATCCTTACTATTTGGGGGATTTGATGTCTGTCTTTTAAGGGTATGTTTATTCTTTTTTTTTTGAGAAAAATCAAAATAGAAATTTAAATGCAAAATCATACTGGGCTTTGTACACTGAATAAATGAATTGGTTTTTTGGCCTTTTAGAGAAAAAGTAAACTTTTTTCAAAGATGTTGAAAGCTCTCTGAATGATGCTTATTTGCACGTTTGCTGGTTTTAGGAGAAGGAAAGTACGAAATTGAATTGCTGCATATGAATTGTTATGAATTTTGTATTATCCAACTCAGCTTACTGTATGAGCAGTGAAAGCTGGAGTGCTTCTTTCATTTTATGGTGGTTTTGCTTCCATTATTTACCTTTTACTACTGGGAACATAACTGAGTGACTGGTTTGACTAAATAGAGTCACTGCCTTCAGTAATTGCTTTTGCTTTGTTTGCAGTTAATATATGGCTCATATGCCTAATAGTCTTAGTTTAGCACCAAATATATTGAAAGCAGGAATATAATCAGCACCAAATTATTGAAAACAGGAAGTAGAAATGAAAGTTTCTGTGGCACAATCGGCAATGTCTAGTTTCCTTTCAGGTGTACTGGTGTGTCCCCTCCACAACATCACAGATCTCCCATAAGGACCCCAAGCAATGACACAGGTTTTTTATCCATGCACCAAAGTTAGTTAGCAACATTTCATCTACTTATTACTTTATGTACATCCTGCGAGGCTGTAAAGGACAGAGATCAGTTTTTAAATTTGTGCGAGGGCTACTTCCTGTGGTATCTGTTATAGTTACGTATAGCTTATAACTACAGTTGTTCAACTGGGTACTGAGTTAAATGCAGTTTTCAGGAAGGCCTTTTAATTGTCATATGAAAAACTTTTCTACCATGAAAAAGCACCATTGGTTTCATGCCCTATTAAAAAAATCAGTAGAAGAAGGAGTCTTGAAGACTAGAAAAAATCTGACAATGTAGAATCTAAAAACAGAATTCCGGAAGGTAGAGGAAAACTTCAAATAGAAGTACATGAGTTCTTAAGTACTTGTAACAGGAAACCAAGCAACTTGCCCTCTTCCAGCAAATGCTGTTTCAGGATTGTTTTGGAGGATTTCAGATCTTATGGAAAATACTCATAAAGGGATATAATGCAAGAGAGAATTTGTTTCTCAGAGTCTCTTTTTATGTTAAGAAATTGTCAGAAAAGTGTGTATCAAACTTATGATTCTAGGTGTATAAAATCACCTATGCAGAGAATGCATATTTAAATCTAGAGTGTTTGAAAGGTCAGAGCTAAAAGATACTCTGCAGAAGTTTTGGGTTCAGAAGCTGTCATGTAGAAGCTAAAGTTGAACAATTTTGTCTCCTCCTGCACTGAAAGGCAAAGCATAATACTGAAGAATTACACTTCACTTACAATGGTATTACCAAGTAAACCCTGGAGGGGGAGAAAGGGAATTTCATTCTAGACTGTTTCAATTTCTCTTGTATTCAGGTGATGAGCTAGCAAACTAGCTATCCCTATCATTATTGTTGTCGTCATTTTTATTATGATTATCATATTACGTTGACAAGAAAGAAGAAGTAATGGTCAAAAAAATTGGATGCTTCAGTTCTGGAGAGGACGAACTGATAGTGAAAAATGGTTTTGTTTTTCTGTGCCGTCTCTGAGGTATGAGTTTCTCACTGTTCTCACTCTGGCTGTTGTGCAGGTGGTTGACCAGATTGACACACTGACTTGTGATCTGCAGCTGGAGGATGAGATGACAGACAGTTCCAAAACAGACACACTGAACAGCAGCTCCAGCAGCACAACAGCCTCCAGCTTGGAGAAGGTCAAGGTGCGGGGCAACGCGCCCCTCATCAAGCCGCCTGCGCACCCCTCCGCCATCCTCACTGTGCTGCGGAAGCCAAACCCACCCCCTCCTCCGCCTCGACTGACGCCTGTCAAATGTGACGAGCCTCCGAGGCTGCCCCCTTTGGCCAACCCTGTCAAGACTAATGGCACCCTGCTGCGGAACGGGGGCCTGCCCGTCGGGCCCGGCCGCATCCCAAATGGAGATATGTGCTGTATACCAAACAGTAACTTGGAGAAAGTCGTGATGCAGCCTCTGATGCACAGACCTGAGAAAGAGCGGTGTCCCCAGCAGGGAGCAAGGGAGAGGGTACGGTTCAGTGAAAAAGTGCAGTACCACGGTTACTGCCCCGACTGTGATGTTCGGTATAACATTAAAAACAGGGAGGTGCACTTGCACAGCGAGTCCGCCCGGGTTGCAGGAAAGCTGCCACACCAGTGCCCTCCTCTCCCACCTCCACCGCCTCCATTGCCTCCATTTCTTCTGGAAAATGGAGGGTTGGGGATAAGTCCCAGTAATAGCTTTCCTCCTCCGAGACCTGCAACTGTGCCTCCACAAACTGCGCCAAAACCCCAGAAGACCATCTTGAGGAAATCAACCACTACAACAGTGTGAAGTATGCTACTTGTAATAACTCTTTGTTTTTTCCTATATATAAACATAAATAGGTAATGAGCACTTTCTACTTGAGCAATAAAAAGACCCCAATGTATTACACCCTGTGTCCAGTGAAGTGGCATAAAAAATCACATGGTAAGTACAAAGAGGAATACTTGTTGATCTTATTTGTACTCACCAAAAATACCATTATGGCAAAGGGTGCTGAAAAAATACTCATTCTTTAGCAGATAGGTTGTAAACATCTGTAGGAGTTTCTTATTTGTATCATGGTTTAAAGGAAGATGAAAAAAAAGCTCAATGTGAAAATACTGCATAGTGATTTGTGATAGATTTCAGTCTGTCTGACAAAAGGGAATAACCATTTCTCCTGGGTTTTGGCACTTTTCAAATACCTTTTGATAAAGCAAAGTGGAGTACCAGATAGCATCCTTTGATTGAATTCTAGGAAATGCTGTTTTCTCTTCATGAGTGCTTGAGCAAGCTCACTGTATGTGGGGTGGTGCAGTAGGAGGTAATCACTGGACTTTCAGCAGCTTGGTGTTTGGTGGGGAAGTAAAGAAATAATTGAAATGTATGTTGGTGTGGCTCTGGAAAACTGACTTGCATTTTGTTTCTCATTCCCTCAGTGCATTACTACCAGTGTAAAGTACAGAGTTTTGAGCAGAGATGGTCCCATTAAGTTCCCCCCTATTTCTCTGTCTGCAAAAGGGTAATGATATTTTATCTCACAGTGCTACGTAAGTAGACTGAAAAAACAAAGCCCAGTCCTGTGTTTTTCACAAAGCTTTTGTTTGGTGCAAGTCTTTTTGAAGGCGAAGAAAATGTTGCTTGAGGCTTCAGGGACATCCACTTAATTCATGTAAAGAGCTTTGAAGTTGAAAAGCTCTGTGCAATTACGGAGCATTAACATGCAAAACAAGATATTTTATATGTTATCACATTTTGATGGTGAACGCAATTAATATTCTTACTAGTTGAAAAAAAGTCCTCAGTGTTCTTAATTATTTTATGAAAGAGCATCCTTTTATTCTCACAAAGAGAATTGCAGGGACTTAGATTTAAAAAAAAAAAAAATCCATTCAGTGAAGAAAATCTGATAATAAATCTGTTATTTATAAAACTTGTGCCAAATTAATCTCAATGGCCAACAGCAAATACTGTATTAAAAAAGTATGCTTATTTCAGCTGAAATAGAAAAGGTACTTTATGGCAAAACATACAAAACCAGAAAAAGCAGATTTTAAATTTTAATTTCTATTTACATCTAGGAATAGGTATTAAACAGATACATATGTTTCCCTGTGTACATATTATAGTATTTAAACTGAAATAATAAGAATTATCGTAACAAAAGTCCCATCAGATGACTAGTATTTGCAAACCTTTGCAGTAAGCAAAGAATTTATTTTGTGCAAATACACATTCAAGGTCTAAAGCTTCATGAAGTATTCCATGCGTAAAAGGCAAAGAAAGGAAATCATCCTAAATTCTTAATCATGCTTTCCCCTCATGCCTCCCATGTGTTTTTCATGATGCACTTTACATTCGGTATTGTTTGACTGTATTCAGTCCCACGAGAGAGAGCTGTGGCAACGCACATTAAGTCCATGCGCTCGCAGCAGGAGGCAGTAACTCCTTCTGCATCTGTGCGAGATCTTTGCTGCCCAAATGAGGTTTTTGGCAGGTGGATTTTGCTCACATGCTGGGACTCCACAGCACTTCCCTTGCTCATATGTTGAAAATTGCATTTAAAATCACTGGAATAATGTGTGGACATACCCACATTGCATAGCTGCAGGTTTTTCTTTTAACAGGAAAATCCCTGCTGTCCTTACATTATCACTATTACAGAGATCATATATTTGTTATAAGCTGGTTTAGTATTTTTGTTCATTCTTGAATGAGCTACTGTGTACGAGAAATAAGATAATGAAAATCGAATATTGCACATAAAATATTAAGGAAAATAACACTGATTCATTTTAGGGGGTTATGATCTGGTGCATATGTGTTGCCTCCCTTGGCTTAATTTTTCCGGTATGAACTCATCTCTGATAGCAGAGCACAGCATTTCTCCTCTGGGCTTGTCAGAGTCTCCTGAACGTGTTAGCACCTCCAAACAGGATGCTGTACTCAGTGGATGTGAATTGATATACATGTAAATTTCAGTTTTATTACAGTTCTCAGCGCTGGAAAGCTTAACCAGCATCTGAGTTTCAGCAGTTAATGTTCAGTTTTGGTACCCAACATCTTGCATCTCATACTTTGTTTTCTCCTTCAGAAGTGTTTTCTTCTGCACCTACTGAATATATTCATATGATATGGCTGTGCTGTGAAAAGATGCATCTTTTCAAAAGCAATGCTGTCTTTGGCCAGAAATGCAGTTTCAACATGTGATGGAAAAACATTGCTTTTCTGCAAAGTTTGATGACCCAGGCTTTCTTTAATACAACATGTTCCAAGATCTCTGTTAAATCATAGTACAAACATTGAATCAATTATGTTTTAATGAGAATGGCTCTGGCCTGTGTCGTATTGTAAGGTATTTTTGTCAGTGTAATAATTTCACATTATTAACGTCAGGATAAAACGAAGTTGAAACAGGTGAACTTGCAAAACGTGGGAAACAATTAACTCTAGATTTTACAGCCCTGTTTGGAAACTGCATAACAACAGATGCAATACTGTATTCAGCCAGCAGGTTTTTTTACATTTATATTAGGAATGTAAACTCTGTGAAGCATTTTTGAACACATAAAAAACAGTATGCTTCACTCTGTACTGAGGAAAACCCAATAAACTAACCAGAACTGGACGGGAGTTGTCTGCCTTTATAATGTAAATGCAGTATTCGCTGAGATTACCTTTAGTGTTTTGCTAAGATGTTAATACCTGAAAAAATGAAAGTCCAGGAACAGTACTCAGAGCTTTAAATCAGTGCTTGCCATCACTTCAGTCTGCTGTCCGGCTTTGGTTCCCCTAAGGTATTTAAAAACCTGAACTGTACAGATCTAGACTTCTCAAATGCAGACAGGAGAAGGTAGTTTCTCTCAATTTAATGAAGGGGACAAGGTTAAGAAAATTAAAATAAGCAATGCAAAATTACTTAATTTGTAATAATGGCATTAATTAAAAAAACTAAAACATTAATGCATTGTAAGAAAGGAAAACTAGGTGAGTAAAACCCAATAATCCTTTTGAAGGTTACCAGGTAGGAATCTTCAAAAATGTCATGGATCTTTCTACCACCTGGTAAAAGTCACTGTTCTTCCTTCTCTCTTATCTTCTGGAGTTTTTATACCTTTCATCACATCATCTATTTTTCTTAAAAACAAGAAAAAATTCCAAATACTCATTGATATTTTTATTATTAAGTCAGTATTTTATTTAAAATGTGACATGAAAGTGACGTACATAAGTGAAGGACCTAAGTGGAGTACACCACAGCTTTTGTTATTAGCTTTCTTCAGATAACTTGTTTATTGGTTTTGACACAGAGAGCAGTATGAATTCTTTAATTTCCAGAGAGATTTGTGTATGTATGTTTGCTCAGATCTCTTTCTTTCAGTTTTCTAATTATGGCTTTCCTTTCAGTGCTGCCACGAACAGTAATTTTACATGTGGATATCGAATCATACTGTAGTTGCTGTGTCATTTGTCTGATGTAGTCTTAAAGTAGGCGTGAATATTAGGCACATATTTTTGCAGAGGCAGCACTTCTCATACTCTATTTGTATATTTGCTGTGAGCTGTTCTTTTTCAGAGGCTGTATGTGTGTGTTTAGAAGCAAAATAGCTAGCCACTGCTCAAACTAGCAGTAATACTGAAAGCATAATTCTCACAGGCGCAGAAAGGTCTTGCAAGTAAGGTATGCACAAAGGC
Source organism: Mystacornis crossleyi (assembly GCA_013400655.1). NCBI lineage: Eukaryota > Metazoa > Chordata > Aves > Passeriformes > Timaliidae > Mystacornis > Mystacornis crossleyi. The sequence goes on along the minus strand of VYZQ01031699.1, from coordinate 57,374 downwards.
ACGTGGTGGAGTAAATGTCTATGGCAAACCTAAGCACGATCTCTAGAGTACTCAATTTGAAAAAATGCATGGCACCTGTTATATAAACGCACTGTATTTTGTAGGGAAGTTTTTGATCTATCTCATGCAGTATTTACATGCTGCAGCCTAAAATTTCTGTATCTGTATTAGCACAGACCACAACTGAAGCAGCAGCAGTGCTGGTGTTACTGGCTCAGTTTCCCGCAGAGCGGTGCATGCAAACTGCAATACAGTTACATGTTGATGGGTTTTTAGTTGGGAAAAAGTAGCAGGGATTTTCTCTCAGTTGCCTCTTTTATGGTGGTGAATAGTCCAACAGAGCAAATTTCTCCATCAGTCATAATTTTGGCAAGGTATCTTTATTAATCCCTCTTGGGATAGCTCTGGGGAGTACAAGCCAGCTAACTTTCATTTCTGAGCTTAAATGATTTGACATGCCTCTAACTCATATTGGTCAAAGAGCTCTCGTTAGCTGAGACTGGAGCTGCTGGGATAAGTGGACCTGACCAGGCGTCCTGGTGCAGGAGAGAGGCCTGTGCTTGAATCAACCTGTGCAAGAGTGCTCCTGTTCTCTGGGCCCTCACATTTTTTTGTGTATGGCAATGTTCTTGCTACTATAAGATGGGAGAGTTTTGTTATGAAATCACACCTGCACTGTGTTCATCAGCTGGGCTGCATTGTTTCAGTGGTGAAGCAGGTACCATGGCTGTATTTAGGTTTCCCATTCTTTTGTAATGTTAAATCTTTAGAAATTTTGAAGCAAGAGTTTTCATACTTTTGAGGCAGTCATTCTCCCGTCAGGTTATAAAAATAAGATGAGAATCTCTCGTGCAGGTATGATGGACTAGAAATTTTCATATTTTGGGGGACTGGGTTTGTTATTGCAGGACTATGTATCTTTTGTCACATGAAAATGTTTTTTATATATAGGTGAGAAAAATGTAGAACTTAAATCGCACCCGATAGCCAGCCAACAGCAGTGCTTCGACCAGTGAATAAGACCAGAATCGTTCTCCTGCCTTGCTTGGGAAAGATAAAGAGCAAAGTTCCAGGAATTGCTGCGTCTTCTCTTCAAGAGAAGAGTTTTTTTTCTTTAATTCCTGAAATATTGGATGTGTATACTAGGATTCTTTAAGGAACTTAGCACAATCTACCTCATTTTTGTTCGTAAATTATATTGATGAAAATAAATTATGTTTTTGTAAAAGTTTTCTGATATCAGATCTGTCCCTAGATGTTGTTTATCTGATCTTTTGACTAACTTCTTATGCCATCTTGTAAGCAGTAACGGGGAAAAAATTGCATAAGAAGAGAAAATAATAGGCAAATTATGAAAAGATCTTTAAATAGATGTGTTTAAGTGTATTCCTCAGTGGTGCTTATATGATGATAACATCAATCTGAGATCTTGCTTTTCTTTACATAAGGTTCTTATAATTACTTTAAAATTAATCTGGAGTCATATTAAGAGGCAAGAAAGAAGCCAGTTAGTGACAGAAATTCTCCTGGAAGTGTTTATTTCCTTTCCAGTTCAGCATTGATTTTCCTAAGTAAAAGGTACTAATATGTGTCAGTCTCCTTCTTGGATAAATTAGCTTGTGAAAACCAAAATATTATGATGGTATTTCTTTGTATAAATCTCTTAACACCTACAGAATATTTTGGTTTTCCTTTTTTGCAGATACAGTGATGATTGTATACTGGAGCTAAAAATTACATTGTCTATGTCCCTGTACCCCTTCAAATTGAGTTTAAAGCTCTCTCAACAAGTCCTGGTAACTCCTGAGCTAAGATCCTTTTTCTCTGCTTGTTGCCAGTAGTCTTGGTGTTGTATAAACTGACCTGTGATCAAATACCCCGAAGTTCTGCTGGTCACACCAGTCTCTAAGCCAGGTATTATTCCGCATGATTTTCCTGTTTCTTACCCCATCATTCCCTGCAACTGGCAGGACAAAGAGAACACAGCTTGTACTCCAGATCTCTTGACCAGTTGTCCCAAGGCCCTGAGGTCCTTCTTGACTCTCTGCAGCCTTCTTAATGGGGTTTTGTTGCTGCTTACCTGAAAAGCCAATAGAGGCTGATAATCAGCGGGCCGTACCAAGCTAGATGTTTCTTGGTGATGTCTCTTACGTGGGCCTCAGGGAGGCAACACCTCCCTGTCGGTTGGTTGGGTCTGGTCGACATACTGGGCCCTCCATTCCTCTCAAAAGGGAGTCACCAGTGACTATGACCCTTCTTTTTTTATTTAATTGAGGAAGTCATGGTGTGGGAGTAGGCTGTCCTGCCCTAGCCAACCCCTCCATCCCAGATGAATCTTCATCCCCATTCTCATTTCCCTGGTCCCTGGATTCCAGGGCCTCATACCAGTTATATAAGGACACCTGTGAAGGTGAGGCATGTTGGGAGGGGATTCAGTACCAATTATAGGTCAGGAGAGGAGTGAAGTCAGCACCTTGAATTTTAGGAAAGAAAAATTTCAGGTCTTTGACAAGTTAGTCAACGGGCACAGCTAGGAAACTGGGACAAGGGAGCGGGACAAGACTGGCAGATCTATCCATGGAGCACAGGAGCTCTCATTCTCCACGTTTAAAAAATCTGGAAAGCAGAGCAAGAGGTGGGCATAGATGAATCAAAACCTGCTGGTTAAACAAAAGAGAAAGAAGGAAATGCACAGGTAATGGAAGCAGGTATCCTGGGAGGATTTTAGGGAGATGTTACGTGGTTGTGTCGGGATGAGGCCCAGGAAGACCAAGGCACAGGGTGAGCTGAACTTGGCAAAGGATGCAAAGAATACTAAGAAGGGCTTCAGCGGGTTTATCAGATAGAAAAGGAAGGTCAAAGAAAGCCTACAGCCCCTGATGATCACAGACTGGCAAACTGGTTACAGCAGACAAGGAGAAGGCTGAGACACTAAACTTTTTCTCTTCAGTCAATGGCTACCTCTCTTCCCACACCTCTCAAGTGGATGGACGGCAGGATGGAGACTGGGGAAGCAAAGTCCCTCCCACTGTAAATGAGGATCAGGTCCATAACCACGTAAGGAACCTGAATGTACATAAGTCTATGGGACCCTATGAGATGCATTCCAGAGTCCTGAGGGAATTGTGTGATGTAATTGCCAAGCCACTCTCCATGATACTGAAAAAGTCATGGCAGTCAGGAAGTCCCAGGTGACAGGAAAAAGGGAAACATTGAACCAACCCATCTTAAAAAAGGGTGGAAAGGAGAAGCCTGGGAGCTACCAAGCTATGAGCCTCACCTCTGTGCCTGGGAAGGTCATGGGACAGATCCTCCTAGAAGCTGTGCTAAGGCACATGGGGGACAGGGAGGTGATTCTTGATGGCCAACATGGCTGACCAACCTGGTGATCTTCTACAATGCAGAGACTGCATCAGTGGGCAGGGGAAGGGCTACAGACATTATCTGTCTGACTGCTGGAGGGCATTTGACACAGTTCTCTCCAACATCCTTCTTTTTAAATTGGAGAAATATAGATAGACAATTCAGTGGAGTAGAAATTATTTGGATGGTCACATCCAAATAAGAGGGAAGCGATCAATGGCTTGATGTACAGATGAAGATCAGTGGCAAGTGGTGCCCTCAGGGGTCTCTACAGGGATCACTGTTATTTAATATCTTCATTAATGATATAGATGAAGGGGTCGAGTGCACCCTCAGCAGGTTTGCAGATGATGCCAAGCTGAGTGGTGCGGTGACACTCCTGAAGGACAGGATACCATCCAGAGCGACATGCACAAGTTTGAGAAGTGGGTGCGTGGGAAACTCAGGAGGTTCAAAAAAGCCAAGTGCAAGGTGCTGCACCTGGGTCAGGTCAACCCCCAGTGTCCATACAGGCTGGGGAATGAACAGATCAAGAGCTTCCCTGCTGAGGACTTAATGGGTACTGGGGGATAAGAGTTTGGACATGAGCTAATGATGTGTGTACAACGGCCCAGAAAGCCCACTGTACCCTGAGCACATCAAAAGTGTGCCTTAACCCTGCAGGTTATGGAAGGTGATTCTCCTGTGGTGAGACCCCATCTGGAGCACTGCATCTGCCTCTGGAGTCCTCAGTACAAAAAAGGCATGGACCTACTGGAGCAGGTCCAGAGAATGTCCTCAAAATTGAGCAGAGGGATGGAACACCTCTCCTACAAGGAAAGGCTGATGGAGTCTGGTTGGTTTAGCCTGGAGAAGAGAAGGCTTCAGGAAAACCTTACTGTGGCCTTTCAGTATTTAAAGGGGCCCTATAGGAAAGATAGAGACAGACTTTATAGTAGGGTCTGTAGAGATAGGACAAGGAGTAATGATTTTAAACTGAAGGACTGTAGATACAGACAAGGTATAAAGAAGAAATGAGTTATGAAGATGGTGATGGAACACTGGAACAGGGCTCCTGGAGAGATTATAGATTCTCCATCCCTAGAAAGGCTTAAGGTCTGTTTGGATGGGCCTCTGAGCAGTTCATGGAGGACTGTCTGAGCAGTCATGGAGGGACTCTGTGCTGGAACAGGGTAAGAGCATGAGGAAGAAGCATCAGAGACATGTGAGAAACTGACCACAACCTCTCTTCATTCTTCTGCTGCACCACTGACAGGGAGGAGGTAGAGAAATCAGGAGTGAACTTGAACCCAGGATGTAGGGAGGGGTGGAAAAAGGTGATTAAAGATTTAGTTTTTATTATTTTCCTACTCTTATTTGATTGATAATAAATAAATTTCTCCAAATCTAGTCTGTTTTGCCTGTGATGATAATTGGTGAGGGGTCTCTTCCTAATTCAACTCAGGAGCCTTTTGCTATATTGTCTCTACTCTGTCCAGCTGAGGAGAGGGATAGAGCATCTTTAATGGGTTTTCGTCCAGCTAGGGTCAGCCCCCCGCAAGCAGTGTTAAAGAGTGCCAAGATCTAGTGAGCTGTTACTGGAAGATATCTTTTCCTTATAACTGATCTTCAGAAAAAGATAGTGCAGATTAAAAACTCATAAAAAGTAAAAGTAAGATAATTTCATACTGAAAGCTAAAATTTTATGGATAGTATTTGCTTTAACATAACTAATTAAATATTTAGAGGGATGCTTCTTCATTAATAAAATGGAAATAATGTTTCTGACAGCAGAGGATGCATTAATATGGTAAAAAACCAAAGGTATTGTTGTCTGAGGTAATAAAATCAGACTAGAAATAAGATTAAAATTCTTCACAGTGAGAAGAACTTATTTTGGAAAAGTAGTCAGTAATCCAATATGAAGTCTTTGAATTAATACTGGATTCCCCTAAAAAGGAGACACACTAAGTCTAAGAAAAATACTACAGTCATAAGCAGGAAGGCAAAGTAATTTACTCTAATGCTCACTGTTAGCCATTAAAAGAACTTATACACCTTTCATTAAAAGACAGATGAAAAATATACTTTTCTGATGTAGCCAGCAGGTGCAGTTTTGTACTTGACAGAGAAAAGAGATGAAAAGAATCAATTAAGCATGCCAGAAGCAATGAAAAAATTAAAATGTCAAACTTTATTTTTTATAGACAGGCACAACTCAGTACAAATTGTTCAGAGTGTTAATGAATTGCTTCTACTTAGGTGGTGACTTGAATGTGCTGGATGGCTTTTATGAATATATATGGAAGTGCTTCTCTGCCATCTAGAATTACGATTTCAGAACAAACCATCCTTCTATATCTGTGTGTAAAATCTACAGCAGAACAGCACACTGTAGATCAACTGTAATGACAAATCCTTTGGCAGCCAAGGTGCTTGTCAGCTCTGCAGGTGTCGGTCTCAGGATCAGTCAGTAGATTCAGCCATAGACAAACACTCTTAAAATTCCAGTGCTGATGTGACTTCATTTAACCCTGCACTGGTTCTGGGAATAACATCCTAACCCACCTTTGCTGATCATTTCTGTGTCATCTCTATAATTAACATTTTTGCAGTGCGACAGTGAACCAGTTGAGTGGCTCAGGCTGTCTGAAAATATATTTGTCCCCAAAATCGGTCAGTCAGTCAGACTGTGAAAGAGGAGAGTGGAAAAAGAATCAACCTTGTCACAGAGATGTGGGGTTTTCCCTTGACCTGACTTGTTTCTACAAAGTGTGAAAAGAATGCAGGAGATATGTTTTCATGTATACGCAGCTGGATACATATCAGATGGGTTGTTGGGCTTCGCCAAAATAACTAAGGACAAAATATAATCAAAATAAGGTTTTGAGTTGTGTTATGATGTGATTTAATTAATCCTTCTAGTAAAATAGATCTTGTCATAAGAATCAAGGAAATCTAGCATCCTACGTCAAAATATTTGTAATGTATTTCTGCAGCAAGTTGTCATAATACCAGTAAAGTAAGAAATACATAAAGAAAAGCTTCTGCTGGATATTTATTTTCTAAAGCATAATCCTTGCAGATATGAGTGAAACACAGATGAATTTTTAACAACAGGAAAAACACCACTCTCATTTGCATTAATAAGATTGTAATCAAGCTTTTTTTCTGCCAAGGACTTTTTTAGGGATTTTTTTATTTTTGTCCTGGCAAGTATAACATGGAAG
>VYZQ01031698.1:21826-56789 GCA_013400655.1 Mystacornis crossleyi | reverse complement strand
ACTAAGGACTGCTTACTGAAGTACTGTATATATATTATAATGCCTGTTGAAATACTACACTGCAGTTAATTTGTGAAACAATTTGTTTGGCATAAAGATCTTTGATAGTGGAAGTCTTCAGTAGGTGTAGCCATGCTGCTGTTATGAAGTAGGCATGAATTATTCTAAAGGTTATTGCTAAAAAAAGACTTCAGTGGCCACGATTTTGCTTCCTCAAAGTGAAAGCATTGCAATGTCAGATGCTAGCTGAACTCTCGGGCTAATCTTCGTCTTCACAAAGGGCCTTCCTGTGCCACCTGTAGGCAGGGAGGTGCTTTGCAGGAAGTGTCTGCCTGCTGGTTACACTGAGGTGTAAAAACTGCATTCAGAAATAATTTTTGTGTTCCCATTTTCTAAACTTTCAGAAGACAATCTACTATGGTCTCAGGGACCATAGAGAATGAAGGTTTGATTTTAGTAATCATATACATATTCTAAATAAAAATAAAATTTGCATCTACCATATGGTAGTGGCGGCTAGAATAAAATAAGTTGAAATAAAATAAAGGATACTACTATGATTTTCCATGTATTTTCTTGTATTTTCTCTTTTCATTTCCTGTAGTGTATAGGTGTATGATAATGGGATGCTCGGTAGCTAGAGTAGTTAAGAGGAAAGACCAGGACAGAAAATACATGTACAACTTCCACTGTCACCTGCTGTCCCCAACACACTCATGGTCATATGGAAATCAAGTCTCTCCAGATACAACCCAACTTCTGCACTCACCCTATGGGACACGCCCCAAAGCAGCCTGCCTGCCAATGCCCCATCAGGTCTACAAAACAGGCCAAACCCAACATTCCTATTAATTTTTCCTAATTTTTTTTCCACCACCTGTAGNATTCTAACAGCTAAAATTGGACTGAAAATTGACCTGAAAACAAGCAAACAATGCTTTGTTTGAAGTTTCACAACTATTCTTGAAGAGCTTTTGAAAAACTGATTTCTGAACCTGCTGTCTGCTTGCAGTGGGTATACACAATATCACTCAGTGGGTATACCCAATATTTATGGAAAAATAGGCTAGTACCTTCCAGCTGCAAGATGAGTTTGTTGTACTGACTCACTTCCCTCACTCCACTACTTTTTCCTATAGGAAACCCCAGAAAACGAGGATTACGAACTGCACAAAATTGTCTGCATCCTCAAACCTGCAGCAATCCTTTTCAAATTCTTGGTGTTCAGTTTTATAGTAAAAAGCTTGTCAATTTTTGACCAAGTAAAAGTAACTGCAAAGCTTAAAATGAGTTGGCTTTTTGATCCTTTCATCTCCTTTTCTCTCCATACTCTTTATAAAGAAAGCTGTCAGTATAGTGTGCTTCATCTCACAGTTCACGACACCATCTCCTACTGCCACTCTCTGATTTAGGCTGTTCTGAAAACCTGGCTCAAAAATGTCACTAAAGGAAATTAAATTGAAAAGCAGCAGAGGATTCTCCTCAGTTTGTGTCTCCCTTTCTGTGGCTTCTGAGATAATTGCCTTTAGATTTTCCACTCTTTGCATATGCTTTTCCAGTTCTCAGATTTCAGGAAAAAGACTGGACTGAAATCTTTATATTTACTTGCCAATGCATAACTGATAAGACAATGAAGATATCGTTACACTCACTTTTTTTCCTGCCATTGCTCCTTGCTTTTTCATTTCCAGCACAGCTGCAGTGCTAATTGCTAATTGTTGGGCTTTTTTAAAATTAGCCAGTGCTATAAATTCTGAGTAGTAATGACTAAAATCTGGAGTCAATTATGTAGCCAGTTTTGCGTAAGGAAGAGGTGCACCATCACTCTTCAGATGTAGCTAATGGATTCAGCATTGTCACCTCCTAACAAAAAAAAGCTTTTTATTTTTGTACAGGAAAGCCAGATGGTTTCTATCTGTCCTTGATAGCAGATTTGACCTTTAAATGAGAAATCATCAGGGACCAGTGATTCATTGGCAGACAAAGGACTCAGCAGGCATTAAAGAACAGTGTCCTAATTGACTGAGCTCTGTTTCAGATGTCCATTGATTAAAGAAGGTGCTGCAAAGATGCTGCATTACAGGCGAGGTTATTGTGAGTACAGACAGCACAAATACCTGGCTCCCATAAGCAGGAGCTTAACTGCTGTTGGTGAAAGTAGCCCCATTCATTTTGATAGCACCTTGGGACAGACACAGAAAAGGCTGAAATCAAACTGTTCAGAAGAGAGGAAAGTCATCTGTCCACGGGGTGTAATACTGAGAGCACCCTCTGTGTTTCCAAGGCTGTTTCCAAGACTGAACAGGGGCTCACCCCCCTTAATAAGAAAATAATCAGTGTAACTGTTTGGAAACTAGCAAAAAGAGAGAGAAGACATGATTTGTTCTTTTAATATTAAGTATATCAAAGTAAAATTATTTTTATTCTACAAGTATAAAAGCTGAAGCAGAGATGTGACTGGAGGGATGGAAAGCTTCTGAGCTAACTTGTTTCTAAACCTGTGCTAATTTTTTCTAGGTTTATTTCATCTGCCTTGCAGTGTAACTCACACGGCTTTCCCCCTCTCTTGTCCTCCCCAGTCAGCCAAAGGGTAATTGAGAGTTCCCAAGTTAGTGAGATGGAAAGAACTTTCTAAGTTGTAGCTTGATAAGCCTTTTTAGGTAGTGGATATCTGTCCCTTTTCACCTGACCAAAAATACCAATATTTATTGAAAGGTGGTGCTAGGACATCTTCCTGAGATTTAGTAATGCCATTAGGAAATTTATAGGAGAAGTCAAGTCACTTTTGCTCGGTTAGAGTCTGTTTGTTTCAGTAGTCCTATTTTCTTGCTGCTCTGGGAAGGTTTATGCTTTGTAAAAGTGTCACACTGCCACAGAGCTTATTTTGCTTCAGCAGACCTTCATTTCTCTGTCCATTTGGGTAATGATGCTGCAGCTGCACACCCAGCTTTTTTGTTTCTAGGCTGTTGATTTTTCATGCATATTAATTCATTTCAAAATATTGAAAAAATAAAAAAGTTGGAGTAAACACCAAAACATGAATTGTGTGAGAACATTCTTGTACTTCTGTTGCTTTATATCACAGTCTCTAGTTGATTGTAAGGTTTTGGCCAGTATGATAAAATTCTGATCTGGAACAGTGTCACCTTTGAGTACTGTAGTGGCTGAAACCCTGATTCTCACAGAAGTTCAATTGAGATATAGTCACTAACATCTTTGTAGTCTTCTATTAAAAAAAAAAAAAAAAAATTAGAGAAGCCTACATGGGCTTGTTTAGAAACCGCATTTTGTTCAAATTGAACCCTTGGAAACAAAGACTGTTGTCAGAATAGTCTCTCACACAAAATTAATGATGCAAATAAAACGTATGAATAGTTTGTGCTGTGAGTTGTCTGGACTGCAAGCGACAGGGATAGCAGGAAAGTGTTTACTGAAAAAGATGAAATGTGATAAGGATTAAGCCAAGCACTTAATGCCCATTTCTGCCACATGATTATTGGATTCTGACTACATAATAATTATAGGGTGAAACAGTAAGAATAATCATGAAAACACTATTGTTTTTTCTTCTTTTGCTGTTAATTGATCTTTGTCAGGTTTTAGTAGTACTTATATCCAATGTATATTGTGACCTACTGGAAAAGGACCCTGAAGTTTCTCATTAAAGCAGCTGAAGTTAGAGTGAGCAATCCCAAAGCAGTGTGATAAAGTTACATCAAACACAAGCAGTGCTGTTTAATGCTGCTGAAAGAATGCTAGAGCAGCCACCAGTCTTCAGAAGGGCTAACTTGCAATTTGTCTGAAAACTTAACAGGGTTGAGAAAGGGTTCTCATATGTACGTCTTCTGTGTCACCTGAAAATGCTTTACTACTTTCTTCAGTAATTTTGAAAAACAGAGCTGCAAGTGTTCATGAAATGTGGATTTTGATGCTGCTCTGATGATTATAAAAGCTTCCACAGAATCTCTAAAGCTTTTCATAACCTTGAGCCTTAAGTACATAATCGATTTCAGATAACATTTTACAAGTGAGGAGATGATTGCTAGTGAAAAACAAAAATTCCTGAGTTGAATATGGTGACTGTGGTCCATATTGTACAGTAGGTCAGATTTGAGGACCAAAAAAAGTCCATACAAATCTGCTCTTTGGTGGAAGGGAGAAGGCAGCCTTGTGCTTAGGGAGCAAAGGGCCCAAGTGAAAATCTTGGAACTCTGCAGGGAAGTGCATTTACCTACAGTAGTACTATTCCCAACTGTGTTTTCGTATGATTTCTCAATCCTAAGCCTGTCACACTTCCAAAAATACAAAACAGCCGAAGACGGAAGGTTGAACTTGGAGATTCATTCAACTGAATGAAGACACTGGCCTGCCATTTCCTCAGACCTTTAGCTACCATTTTTAATAAGATGTTCAGTGTTTTCTTGAATATTTCATGTCCTCTTTTTGTCCTTTTTTTTTGTTTTGTTTTGTTTTTTGTTTTGTTTTGGGTTTTTTTTGTTTGTTTGGTTGGTTGGTTGGTTTTTTGTATTCTACACAGTTCTGTGGGGGTTACTGGGGGTTTTCTGAGTTTTCTGTGAAATCAGCTTCATAGGACATCTTTGCCATTTTCCAGACAATACTCATTTTAGTTCTTCTTGAAGACACTTCAAGATAAAAATCCAGAATCTGAGTTTACTGTCAGTTAACACTGCCTGTTATTCTGGGAGATGTTGTGCTCTTCCCTCTGACTTAGCTTTTGGGGATCAATCATGGTGTGAGGTAGTGTTTCTTTTTGTTCCTGTAAAATATCCTTCCCCCTTCTTTGGTTTGTTACCTTGCTAAGTTCCCATCTTCTGTGTAATTCTGCTGCAAGTGATGATCAGTTTCCTTTTTCATCAGCAGTTAAGCCATTAAATGCTTCTCCCCTCACCCTCACTCTCCCATGTTTTCTTCTGAACTGTCCTTGGTGTTCTTTTCCCCTTTTAATTTTTGTCTTTTGAAGAGTAGAAGCAGTATCAGGGTAACTGCCAGAACTTCCTTACAGAGTGCTGAATATTTAACTGAAGTACAGCAAAATTTGTCAGTTTCATATAACTCTTCAATCGTCTTGTTGTACACTTTGATACTCAACTATCCTCTGTTCAGGGGGATAGGAGGTGAACGACTGTAATTTAATTTCAAGTTGAATGTCAGTATCTTGATAGACTATACTTACTTATTCAACCTCTTCATCCTTGGAACATTCAAGTTCTGCTGTTGAGATGTAATGTTTAAAAACAGTATTTGTATATCATGCAGGGTTTAACGTTTCCTTTTCTGGAAACAAAGCAGAAGTTCAACTAGATTGATCAAGCTTATTTCTTCCCTGTTTTACAAGTCTGAACTCTGAACAATGCACTTGATTTAAGTATCAAAGTGGGAGCTCTAAGTAAGTCTTCAGGTGGGATGTCTGATGCCTTCATGGTGGTCATCAATCGTAAGTGTGTAGAATGACATAACTGTATCTCATCAGAATTTCAGCCCCCAAATTCATCATTTTTTTACCACCATGCAAAAATCTCTTCTGTTGATCTTCTCTATGAGAAACTACTCACTTTTAGAACTCATCCTACACTGGAACTCAAGAGATTTCAAATAAGAATTACTGTTGCTTTCCTACAGGAACTATAAGCCAGTGTGTATTCATCTTGTTGCTGCTGTTGCAGCTCAAGAGGTAATTTGTAATTTTGCCATGTTTCTTCTCATCTAGGTTTCAGCACTCAGTTTTAATGCAGGGCTGAAAAACTTTTATGCAAAGATCTAATACTGGGCATCATTTGATCCTTCTGTTAATTGCTAACTGATTGCAAGATCTAACCATCTAATGGGTGAATGTCTTTGCACATATATCAGTGTGCCAGTGTGTTTTGTGGGAAGTGGATTTAATTAGTCATTAATTCCATAGATTGAAGCTGCATCTTAATATAACTAGCTGCAAAAATTCTGAGAAGGTCCTCCATGAACAAATTAGAATATTGCCAAAGTGTTTGATTACTAAAGTTGTGTAAAAGAGCGTTACGGTGATTTTTTCTTTTTTTGAAATTGGAGTTACTGATTTTCCTGAATTCTCGTTAACATCACCTTTTCTGTGTGAGCACTAAAATAGATCTGAAAGAAATCTGTGCTGTAATTCGGGGATGTATTTAAGCTTTTGCATTATTGCAAGCATGTGAGTAGTCGATTAAACTCCGTTGGATTCTACTGTATACGTCGTTCACTGTCTAAAACTTCTGATGTGGGAGTTAATAAACTTCCTTCTCATCCTGTTTGTTATGAAGATAAAAGTTCTTCATAACAAGAACTTCTTGGAATATCTGCTGAATCTCTCACTGGTAACATACTCGTTTAAAGTTTGAACTTTTCCAGCTTAATCCATTCTTTCATACTGATCAAACGGCTTTTTGAGAGGAAGTTGAGGAAAAACTGACTTTATGCTTACTTCAAACATACCAGCAATGGAATTATAATGGTATTTTGAGTGAAAAAACTTCAGGATTATAGAGCTCTTTTCCAATCTAAAGGATTCTATAATTTTATAATCTTTCCATACTGTACTGGCTAACTTAGGCTTTTTATTACAGTGCTGAAGAGCACGATTTTGGAATATGTTGCCTTTGAAAGAAACAGAGTATACTAAACTGAAATCAGTTAACAGCACACTCAAATCCTGGAGCATTTTTGCTGTTATAAAGAGAGTGGTTGAGTATGTGGTATCCTTGGTGCATAGAAGCATACAAAATAAGACATGAAGGTAATATCACCTCACAAATTCACTCTTATTATGGAAATTGTTGAAATAACTTGACTTCACATTTTTTGTCATTGGCTGAAAAATAGTGAATTCATGGAAAATGTTCAGGAAAGACTTGATTCTGTCTTACAGTCACAGCCTCGAGAAGGTTAAGAAACAAATCATTTGATACTTGCCTACATGAGAGAGATTTCTGATAGACAGCTCTTTAATATAAAAAGTTTTAATGAGCTCAACTGTTTGAGATGGAAATTGAACAAATTCAGATAGCAAATAAGTCAGTTGTTAAACAGGACAATTAATCATTGAAACAATTTACCTAGGATATGAAACATTCTGACTTGGCATAAAGATAGAGTGAAGGAGATTGTTTGATACCATTTTACCTAGTTCATTATGCAGGAGGCTGAAATACTTGAATATGATGGTCTCCACGAGAGCCTGCATTGTTGAAGATTTATCTTCATGAGAATAAAGCATGTGACTACATGATACCAATAAATCTTCAGCAACTAATGTGAATTTGTTGGGCAATTTACATATTGTTACCAGCACTACTTTGCAAGGTAACTAGTACTTTAAATGATGGGGATAGTACTTCTTAGGCAGTGCTAGGATCTCGGCTCATCAGACGAGATTTGAAGGGGAAAAGAGATAAAACCAGGCTCAGTGAAGTTAGAGCTGGGTTGTGCTGTCTGTTAGGGAAAATTGCCATCTGGATCAGTTCTGAGCAGTTTTCTTGGAATTAGTTGGAAGTCACAGAAAGGCATCTACTGCCCCTTCATAAATATTCTTGGCATTGCCAAGATGGAAATAAGAAAGAATAGGTATTGCTGTAGTCTTAATTATTGTACATTCAGCTTTTAACTCGTGCAAGTTTAAACTACTAAGCAGAATGTGTTACTGGCACGATGTTGTCAGAAGGAAAAGCCATGTAAGGGGTACCAGTGTCTCCAACCAACTGTTCTTGGACTGTGGATACAATCACAGTTAATGAAAGCCACACTTGCCGCACAAAGGTCAGTTTTGACTGAGTTGATTTGCTCACACTTTCCTCCCATTCTGTATTCTTTACTTAACTGCATTACAGTTTCTGAAAGACAAACATTACCTGAAAATAGGTTTAGAGTAAGGAAGTGTTAACATTCTTTGAAAAATCATTAGGATCATCCAGACTCTTCCAAATTTGTATTTAATATGCAAAGCTGTGTGTTTTTTCTCAAGTGGCATTTCATTCTCTAGTGAATGTTGAATGTTTTCTCTTTTTCTTCTAGCATTTCAATCCTGCTTAAACTTGTATTTCCAAGTGCTTCTCTTGACTTTTTGACATTGAGCTTTGAAATTACTAGTTTGAATGAGGGGACTGTTTCTAGCTCATTTAAATACTATTTTTTACTAAAGGATTTGAAATTATATTTGAAATTACATTTTTTAATGTTTTAAATAACATTTTACATTTCCAACAATCTGCTATAGCTTAGAAGTAAAAGAGAGATTTGCCACTAAATTTTAACAGCCAAAATCACTCTGTCTTCTCCTGCTATACATGGGTAGAATAATGCATGTTTTTAACCATTGAACTGATTTTAGCCATTTTTGCTCCCATTCCAGGTGCAGGACAAGTTTCGTTTGGACCTGTCTGATGAAGAAGCTGTTCATTATATGCAGAGTCTAATTGATGAAAGTGTCCATGCCCTCTTTGCAGCTGTGGTGGAGCAGATACACAAGTTTGCACAGGTGAGGTATTTTCCTTCTCAGGTGCCGGTCTCTGTGACACCTGAGTAAGGCAAGAGGTTGCGAGTGGTAGGTTTAAAGCATGACTTCACTGTTTGTGGTATTTTAGTTCATTTTCCTACAAGTTAAAACTGTTTTAGCTCAGGACTGGAGAACAAGCTCATCATAGAAAATTTTTAGTAACACCTTAGCAGTCATGCAAGGTCTGGCACTGGGACAAAGCAGTTTTTGTGTCAGTCCTGGCTGGGCATGAACAGACCAAGAGCAGCCCTGCCAAGGACTTGGGGTGCTGTGGGTGAGAGGCTGGACATGCCCCGGCCATGGCACTCCCAGCCCAGAGAGCCAAACCTGTCCTGGGCTGCATCCAGAGCCCCGTGGGCAGCAGGGGAGGGAGGGGATTCCGCCCCTCTGCTCTGCTCTGCTCAGACCCACCTGGAGCCCTGCATCCAGCTCTGGGGTCCCAGCACAGGCAGGACAGGGACCTGCTGGAGCAAGTACAGAGGAGGCCACCAAGATGATTAGAGGGATGGAGCACCTCTGCTAGGGAGACAGTCTGAGAGAGCTGGGACTGTCCATCCTGGAGAAGAGAAGGCTCCAGGAGGACCTTACAGCAGCCTTCTTGCTGATGATCTGGGTTGACAATAAATTATTGCCTCTGTTATTTTTGTTACTACGATATACCCTGTGTGAAGAACGAAGTGTTTAACCCCACATCTTACTCTGTGCTCTCTTAATACAATCCACAGTAAGACAATGAAATACTTGATTCCCATGTTACATAAAACTGTGTTCACAAAAGAATTTCTGCTTTGAGTTCCCAATATATTTTTTTTTCCTTAAAACCATCTGACATTTGGTTTGTGTTTATCAGGGATTTAAGATATTACACTGTTTGCCTTAAGTATTAGACTCATGACAAGAAACGGAATTAAGAGGAAAAATTAAACTGCTCTGAAAAGTCGGTCATTATCCTGGATTTTTTATTGATTCTTCAAAAGGCTGATGGAATTGTGATATGAACTAAGGAGAACTATTTTTATGGTGACCCATTTTGCTAAAAAGCATTTGTTCTTTTCTTCAAACTTAGTTTTTATTTTGAAGAATTGCACTATAGTGCAGGATGAGATGAAATAAGGTTATTTCCATCTGCATTTATATTTAATATAGGTGATCTTTTATGAGATGTGAAAAAAGGAAGTGTAATCATATGGAAATGATGCAAAATTTGTTGTGATTCACTATGGATTACTTTGAACTTTGGATGGAGGATGGTAATTTCATAAGACAAAGTAAAAAATGTCTGGCATCTACCTTAGGGTTCAAATGGAAAAAAAAAAAGCTATTAGAAATATTCAAGATTGAAGTTTTGAGTTTGTTCATTATGTGTGTAGACCTTTCCTTTCATCACATACTGACAGTCACTTTTTTTAAGACATGTCTTTTACTCATTGGCCTTAGGTGACTGCTACACTGTCCCAGATAATTGTTACTGCATTTGTGAAAGTGTATTCGTAAGTCAGAGTTTACAGGTTTGATTCAGGTGACCTTTTTCCATTCAGGCTTGGTTTTGCTTGATCTTTCTTCAGTTCTTAACACTGCTTTTAAAATCACAGGGTTTGTTCAGAATATTTAAAAGTATCTGAAAATGTTGTTACAGGCTTCTGTGGGATGGGGCTTTGAGTGGTCTAGTGGAGGGTGTCCCTGCCTCTGGCAGAGGGGTTGGGATTAGTTGGTTTTTAAGGTCCCTTCCAACCAAACCGTTCTGTGGTTCTGGCTCCCGGGAATGGTGTTCTAATCAAAAAACTGACACGCACTCCAGCAGGCACTGATTGCATTTTCCATTCATATTTTTGGGAGTTAAAATGCAAGCCCACTGGTGTACTACACTTTGGATACCAAACAAGCAGATGTGAATGCCACTAATGTAGGCCTGATCTAGTTATCTTATTTTGGGTTTTTTACCTCTCCAGCTGGCCTATGCTGAATTTCAGCACGGAGATGTTTTCCTGTGGCTCTGAGCAATCTTTGTGCACTGCTGCAGAGTGTGCAACCTATGTGCTTTTAGCTTTCCTTTCTGCTTTGGGCATCTGGTGCCTAGAATGAAAAACAAGTGTCTTGATTTGTGAGTGCTAAAGGCATCTCTTGACTGCATGTGATACTAGTTTTGGAGTTCCAGTTACTGCTTTTTTCATGCTCTAAAACATTTAGGCTTGCAGGCTCTATCCTGCAAAGATACTGGATTGCAAGTGTGAGGAGGATGCAGAAAGAATAGACACAGATTAACTGGCAGTTATCAAGTCTTAAGAATCTGTGCTCTGTTAATGTATGTAAAAAAAAAAACCTCCAAAAAAAAATCAAAAGTAAATTTAATTAATGTCTGTTCTCTTTATATTATGGGTGAAGTAGGATGCTTCTTAGCGATATTTAGTATACTTCATCAGTCAAAATCATTATCTTTCCTTTTTGTTTGAGGCAGTCTTAAGAATTCGCTGCTGTAGTGTAAATGAAGTTTGAGAATCGTTAAACAAATGAACAATTAATGGCTCATGAATTTGCTGTAAAGGGGTCATCTTACCCAATGGCACATTGAAGCTTTCAGTTTGTTCATTTATAATTGTGCATTGAATTGCCAGTGGCCTTGCTCTTCATAGTATTATAAGTTGTCTGGAAAAATCCCCAGCACTACACAGGTGTTATGACACATGTGTAAACAGCAAATTTGGCCTAATGCCACGCAATATTTCATTTAAAATGCCGTTCCACACATTTTTTGTTTATCAGTAGATACTTTTTCTTTTATTGCCTGCAGAATAGGCCTGCAAGGAATCTGTGCAGTCTACTGCAGCACTTAAGAGCTTTTTAACAAGGTTGGTTATTACAGTAACCATGGTGTTTCAGTATTCTGTATGTCACTCTGCAGTAAGTAAAGCTCTTGGATAAAATACTCTGGATGTTTTGGAATCAGCTCAGTATTGTTCTTTTATAACAATATTCTAAATTGAGTTCAGTTTACAGCAGTGTTTTGAAACCTTTAGTTTCTAATATGTCTCTAATCTGTTATTTTATCAGATATTTTACAGACCTTTTCATGCACTGCCTGTCTCTTCTTAACGGTTATCAAAAAAAATCTCAAAAGTAAATAAATTCAGCATTTAGAATAAGCTAATGGTGTTGTACAATAGTTCTCAAGAGGAGGAAAAAGTGCATACTAATTTTAGTTGATACTAATGAGGACTGGATAGCCATTTCTCCCTGGAGAGTCATTTTCATTTTAGCAGCATTATTTATTTCTGCAGAGGAAGGAAACAATCTACAGTTGAAGTGTCTTCATTTCACATTTTATTTCCCTTGTAAATTTACAAATCAAGTCAGTTGCATTCAGGGCTGAAATGGTAAGCAGTGATTTGAAAAGTGAAAGCTTATGGGATGAGGGGGTGTCTCACCTAAAGTGTAACTGTACAGTTTTGGGAGTTTATTTATACTTGACTGATACCTGTTTAGGAGCAAACTCAGTTTCAGCTGTAGAAGTTGCATGGATTTAGAATATCTCCAGGCTGTAATCCCAGTGCTTCTGTATCACAGAATGCAGGCACCTCAGCACAGGGCTTCCTTTTTTCTTTCTACTGGATACCAAAATAAAATAGGGAACTTTTACCATCAGGATTGTGTGTATTGGATGAAATAATTTGTCAGGGGGCCATACAGAGTTGGTTTCCATGCTGCTTTTTCCCTTGAAAGATGGTGAAAATCATCTGTCTTTAGGCATTTCACCACGTTTTTAAACACAGAATTCAATTTGCGCGTAACATTTGTTCTTGGAGAGTAAACCAGGTTGACTAATCTCTGTGCTGTGTGTTTTTTTTTTCTTTTAGTATTGGAGAAAATAAGCTTTTTGCCTGCTCATGGTGGAAACAAGCAAACGCTCAAGACAGCAAATTTCTCAAGCCCTTGTGGACTTCACCAAACAGTTTTGGAAGGCAAAAGCTGCAGATTTATTAGCATGAAGAACTGAGAACTCAGAAGGAAGAGAAGCTTTTTGAGTCTCTGTTCATTAAAGGTTTAAAACCAACCAGTTTTTAAAGGAAGATGAGTGTTTGTACCATCCTTGGGAGCCTAAAAGGTTGAAGTAAGCAACTTCCTCTCAAGCCAAAGATAACTGGAAGAGATTGGATTTAATAGTGAATTCTTGTATGTGTTAATATATTTTCTTATTTAAAAACAGAAGTAGATACAAAGCTAAAGCAGGGAAACTACAGTTCTTTAGGTGCAGAAGAACCCTTCACAAAACTGGCAATCCCCTGTCATCCCTCCCCACCCACTTTGTTCTTTGAGTAAGTTTTAAATGTAATTCGTATGATCCTTTATTTCCTGCCTTGGGCAATGTTACTTAGAACGGACAATCATTTCGTGCCTGCTTACAGAAATGTTTTTAAATGCTGATAAGTTACCCCAGCTGTAGGCAGCCAATTAAATGATCACTAACAGGCTCTGCAACGGGAATGCACAGTGAGTGGTTCAGTATTTCACGCTTTAAGTCTAAATGTTTTCTGTACAGTGATTATATATTCTTCACTCTAATAAAACCTTTGTTGTTGCAGTCTTGAGGTGTTCTTTTTAATCTTACCTGCTGAGACATGGCACACTAGAGGATTATGATTATAAGTATTGGCTTTTTGCAAGGATTTTCACTTCTCAGTTCACTTGATGCTGGAATAAGGCCACTCATGACATGACGTTTGTGCCACATGTTGAGTTCATAATGAATCTGGTTTGTATGATTTACAAACAATGTAATTAGCTCTTTGTAAATGCGTGACTCTCTTCAAAGGGGGCTCTAATACTCCTGGGTTTTTTTAAATAACATTTTAAGTCAGGAAGAAATCCTTCCCAATTATAAAGATAAAAGGGACTCATTTAAATGTGACTCTGATTGGTATTTGTCAGTCAATCTTGTGTTTTTGCCCCCTTTTTCCCCCTATATTAGTGATTTAAGAACTGCATTACCCTAGTTGCTTAGTGCTCATGTTGTCTGGGAACACACAATGCCACAGAGGAGCCACAGTAGTACCCCTCTTACCTTTAGCTCACTCTTCTTTGGAGAAGTAGTAATTACCATTTTCTTGTGGTTTGGGGTTTCTTTCTGTCAGACTTACATATTTCTTCACTGCCTCTGTTCCACATGAACTTGCTCTACATACAGTACTTTGTGGTACTTTCCAAGTAAAATTCTGAGAGCATTGACTTCTCAGATGTTCAGAGACAATTTGCAGAAAAACCAGGTCTTTTTCCTTTTTTTATATGTTTCAAATGTGCATCCTACGTGCTCAGACAACTTCTGATCTTTATGAAGCAGCCACACTTTATTTGACTTGAGTTCTTGTTTCCGATCCCCCAGCCCTTTCAACTGTATACATTGTAGAATTTTTCCAGTTTCTTTTGAAGAAAACTTCCTGTTCCTCCTGCTCGGGTCTAATTATGAAGGATATGGGCATGACCCACTGTGTGCCAGTTGACCAGACAGACCAAGGTTGTCTCCTTATTGAAACCCAAAAGACATTATCAACTGGATCCTACAGCATACTTCGCTTTGCAGAGATGTTTATAAACTGTTAAATATTGACCTTTATAAACACATTATGAATTAACGCATGGTTGTTCACTATGTCTTGCGTTTTAAAATTGCCTGTTCGTATGCTGGACTATGCAACTGCCTATTAAAACTGTACTCTTTAATGACAGATGTTAGCGTGTGAACCCGAGTGGAATGAGATTACAGTAGGTAAGGCTTAGGAAGAGCCTGACTTCACTGTAGTTCACTGTCCACTTTTTAAATAGAGAATATCAGGCACAGAAACAGAAAAGCTTGCCTGAATCAGTGGAAAATAGTCCAACCAGTACATTAATCTGTGTTGCTGCGTGTTGAGTGACCCCGCATATATTTTCAGTGTATTTTCCAAAGAATTTTGTAAAACAGCACTGACAAACTAACTGGATCTGTCTCATCCAGCTAGTGGCTTTTTTAGGCTGACGTGCATATTCTGTTCCTAGCTCTTACGAACCCTTAGAGAACAGAGAACAGGGCCGCACTGAGGCTGCTACAAGTTATCAGATGTAAATAAATTTACACTTTAAGCTTTGTGTTCCAAATACCAAGTATTGTGGAAAATTGAAAAACATAATAGGGGTTTTTTTAATAGTTTTACACAAAGTTCTGATTTTGTTTTGTAAAATCTGATGGCTCTTAGCACTTCATGAGGCATCATTTATTTAAAGTAAAGAGTTAAGAAGAAAAAACAAGCTGGGGCAATGAGGGGGGAAATGTTACTTTGTTTTAAATGAAAGGTTTTCTTTTTTTGGTGTGTTATGTAAATCTTTGACTTATTGGAGTTAATATGTGTGATAGGTGATCTATCATGGCTAGATATGACTACATAATACCATAAGTTTATGTGTCTGTTGTCTCTAATAAATTCTGAATCCCTTGAATAGCTACTGAAAATTCTGTCTTTAGGGGTACAGTTCTTAAAGGTGAAATCCTTGTATGTTTCACAAAGGTAGAACCCCAGTCAGGTGGAGGTCCCCACAGGAATGTCAGACAGGAGTTTTACCCTGCACTAGTGTTTGTGTGAGTGCGTAAGCAGGGAATAAACACACCCACACAGCTCTGCATGGGGTGAGGCGGTGAGCTCCATCGTGTATCCGAGCATGGTGCAGTGTGGGGTAGGAAACCAGGCCCTACCAGTTGTGTCACAGAGTAACTTATCACAGGTCACCCTGTTAAGTCTCTCCAGGAAGCATTACAGAGCAAAAGAAGTAGAACAGTCAGTAATTTTGCCGTGGGCTTATTTTGGCCAGTAGTTGTGTTTTATATAACTAGAGATAAAACGTACAATAAAACTACCTTGTGGGTGCTTTATTTGCCTTTCAGCATTCATCTTGGTCTCATACTGATTTTATTTTCTTACAGAATCTCTAGTGGTTCTTTGGGATTGAGGCTAGGAGAAGCAAATTAAATAATTTCATTTTTCCTTCCCTACTGTAGACTGTCATTGGTTGTTTTCAACTGCCAGTGCATCAGGGGCAGAAAGTACCACAGTAGGCTTTTCTTTTGGGGGTGAAGAAACAATAATTGCCAAAGTAGTATTTTGGGGGAAGGTAGGGTAGGGGAGTGAGAAAGAAGTGGATGTGCTCTGTGCTTTTAATACAAAAGGCCTCTATCCTTTTGGCAAGAAGCATCCCTGTTCTTATAGACAGTTACCTGGTTTTGTTGTTCCTGTGTGCAATTTAAAATAAAAAGTGCTTTTGCAAGGCTTTACAGGAATAATGACTTTGGAAAAGGGAAGGAGGACCAGCAAATGGGAATCTTAACACCTCTCTGCAGAGTGGAGATAGCAGAATGAGAGGTAGTCTAAATAGCCTGCCTTTTGTAGTCAGGAGTGGTTTTACTCACAAGACCTGGTATCATCAGCAGATGGTAAAATACTGTGGTTATTATGAAGTGTCTGAAGCGCCTACATTTAAGGAGTCTTAAGAGAGACATTGAAAACAGATTGCAGGTGGATTGTGTTAAAATGGATTTTTGTAACCTCTTCAGCAGATGTGATGATTCTTTGTAATAGTGATTCTTTGTAATAGTGTAACTTTGAAGTGTGATATTGGTGTCCTTCTGTCCTTCTGTCATTTAGATTGGACCCTGCTAGGGGGAGAGAAATTTCATTTTGGAGGATGAAATGCCCAACCCCAGTTGCTTCCTGAGTATTAACAGTGAAGTGGTTTATCTGCCTGGGTTCAAACCTGAAAGAGCAAGAGTACTGCTTGGGGAAGAATTCATAGTTCATCTACACACAGCCATTAATCACTTCAGCTGTGTGTGGGACAGTCCTTCCCAAAGGGAACTAAGTTGTACCCTAGGGAAGTACTTAAATTCCAATTAAAACCTCTCTGCAGTTAGAAGAGGTAACTTGCTCTCTCTGCAAAATTTGACAGAACCGCTTTGAATTTCCTTCCCTTGGTAGAACAGTGTCCTAAATTTTTCCCTACCCTCTTCATCAGTGGTCAGGGATGAGAAGGTGGCACTTTACAAGGGTCAATGTTCATAACCTGCAGGGTAGGAAAAGTTATGTGGAGGTGTGGCTGAACCAGTGTGGGCACTCTGGGTAGCTCTGGAATCCTTTCGTCCACGGTCCAGCCTGTAGTCCCCACAGTGACAGATAATTCCACTTAGCCTGTATTGCTGGGTGTTTAGATGTTGATTGGATTATGTAACAGGTAAATCATACAGATACACATCCTTCAGTGCCAGGCAAACTGCTTCGTCTCTACTTCATTGTAGTGGGTTTGTTCGCATTTTTATCTTTTGTGAGATGAGAATAGGGAGGAATGCAAGCAGGCACCAAACTTTAAAGAATATAAAGAAGTTTATTGCTAAAACTACAAGTGAAAAGGAGTAACAAGGAATTAAAGCAAAAACCCCTTTTTTCCTCCAGCACCTTCCCCTTTTACCCAACTCACACAGAGGATAACAGACTATGATCTTGGTCAGTACAAACCTTCAGAACACTTGTCCTCCCCCCATCCTCTTCCCTCCTTCCACTTATAACATAAAGACACAAACTTGGAATTACTTCAGTGAATTTACCACTCTGAAATAGTCTTTTATCACTTCATTAGGGAGAGGAGTCTCTTTTGCCCATGCTATGGAACTTTTCCACAGGCACAATCTTCTCATGGCATCAATGTCACAGCACAACAGCTGCCCGGGATGGTTTTCTGTTGGCATGTGTGAAGTCCCTTTCCTCGATTACAGCTTTTCCACAACTGTTTCAAGGGGTCACTTTTAGCTAATGAGTTATTATTTTAAGGATGAGCAGTTCCAGAGCCAAGGCTCTCTTCATCTGTCTCTAGGATCATCTTCATCTCTAGGAACAGAGGTTTTCTTCTTCTTCCCTGGGAAGGGGTCTTCACCTCATCACTAACTCTCTCTGTTCAGGCTTCTCAGTGGATCACAGCCACTTCAACATTTATTTATTTCAATACAGGCATTTTGCTCGTGGCTACAGTTGAAAGCTCTTCCCCCCATGCTTATCATGAAATTACAAGGGAGTCTCTAATATATGACAGTCCATTGCTATAGCTTTACAAAAGAATTTCAGCTCACTAGCATCTCCTCCATCTTTTCTCTGGGCTTCAGCTCTTTTCTTCACTGACTCAGGTGTCACTAATCATGGTGTCTGTTCATGTGTCTTTGGCTTTCCCTTTCCCTTTAACCTTGGAAAGGATTGGTGTCTGCAGGTTTCATCTCTCTGAGGAACTTACAGCACTGGAGGGATTAATCTTCCCGTGCTGGGACTTTCCGGCTGGAGCTTATCTTTCGCTAGTGGCCACCTGATCTCTGCTGAGCGGCAGCTGGATGGAGGTCACTGCATGGTCCCAGCCTCAGTCGGGGGGGCAGTTTCAGCCGTACGGCTGCGGCCGCGGGGTGGTTTTCTCCTGGGCAGCCCAGCCCTGCTCTGCCACGCCAGGGACCGATCTGGCTGAGCCGCAACGGAGCAGGGTCATGGCCCGGCCCAGCCCCGCCGGGCCCCGCGGACCGCACCGGGGGAGGTGCTCTAACAGAACAGGAGCAGCTGAGATCCTGCCAAGCCGTGCCGCGGGCTGTGGCCCAGCCCCTGCCGGGCCCAGTGGCCAGGGCCCAGCCCAGCCCACCGGGGCTGAGCAGCCCCCCAGTGACCTGTTCCACTGACCGGAAAGAAAGAGAGCGAGTCCCGCCTTGTCTGTCTTTAAATGATGTCTTTACAGAGGCGCAACCATCTTCTGAGTGGCTTAATAGAGCTGTCAATATTCAAATCAGTCAATTGACTGGTTCTATCAAGTTCTGAAGCAAGTTACAAGAGCTCTTTGCCACAAACATCACTTCCTTGGCTGGTGGAGTCTTTTTTTCCTTTACTAAAGCTTCAAGCTGTGCTAAACCATGACATTATCTATACAGTGGAAAGATAATTTGCCAGAGTCCTTTTTTTGGTGTGTCTTCTTTCACTGGGTGTCAGAATATAAAATTAATTGTAAACAAAGCATTTTGTCTCTCAGGTCTAACATAACATCTCTTGCTGATTACAGGCTGAAAAACTCAGGTTACAAAAGAAAAATGGCTTTTTTTTAAAAATAAGTTTATGCACAGATATATAAACAGTTTTCTAGCTGAGAAGATGAGAAGTAATTAGGTGGAATCTCTGTTTTTAACAAACCATCTACAAACTTCTTTCCTTTGAATTTAAGGTGAGGTAACCTAAGTTCCATGTCTGGGTGCATGCCTAGCAAGATCGCTCTGTAGCTTGCCTACCTAGTAGTACAGCATCTTGTGATGGGACACTGTGTGC
Source organism: Mystacornis crossleyi (assembly GCA_013400655.1). Classification (NCBI taxonomy): domain Eukaryota; kingdom Metazoa; phylum Chordata; class Aves; order Passeriformes; family Timaliidae; genus Mystacornis; species Mystacornis crossleyi. Next base: position 37,910 of record VYZQ01031698.1, on the reverse strand, counting down.
TCAGGGCAGGGACGGAGCTTTTTTCTTTTCCAGTAAATACTGGATTGTTTCTTCTTTCCCTTATCTGGTGATGTCAGTTGTACTCTTTCAGTGCATTCAGCTGTCTTGTTATTTTTCTAATGCTGTGTTTTCATTAACTGACATACAAGTGAGAGATTTCTGATGAAAGCACAGCTGGTCTAGTAGCAGTGTCTATTCCCTGAAGTAGGCAGCTTCCATTTCAGCTTAAACTTGGAATTTTTCTCCCTTAGTCTGGCCCTGCTGGGAGCCATTCTTAAGTAGCTAACTGTCCTGATCCGTGCAGTGGTAGACTCAGATGCTGAGTTTTCTGACCCCAGGGAGGTGAAGGGGAGATGGTTGATGCAGTGATGGTTGTCTGAGTCATTCACCAACCTCAGTGGTGAGGACAGCGCTGGCATGGCAGGAAGCTTTTTCTTTAAAGGGGTGGATCAGCTGAGGTCTCTGGTCAGGTTCTGCTTTTCCAAGGGAAATCACAGCTGCAAACTTTGGGACAGTGTATGAGGTTGTCTTAAAAGAAAATTACATGGCAGAGACCTGGCTACAGAGATGTGTAAGACCTGTACTTGTTGAAATCCTGAATATGGGAAAAAGTGTGGTTATATAGTTCAGAGGTGTTTCGTGTAGTTAATCCACAAAATTTACTAAAATCTGTAGGTGGTATCTTTTCAAGGATATTGGGCCATATTGCACTTACCTTTTCCAAGTTGCAGCATGCCAGTAACAAGGTGCTGTGTGGCATCTTACTCTGCCAACAAGGAGATGACAGGTCTCAGCTCCTGTTCTGCTTCTAACTTGACAGATGCTACTTTTGAAACGAGAACCAAGAGGCTCTGTGCTACAATCATGGCATGTTGTCCATTGGCCTTGATGATTTTTCACTTCTTGAACTTCAATTTCCCTCCCAGCTCTGTAAACTCAGTGATGCAGAACCCATTTTTAACTTGTCTCACACAAGAAGTAGCACAGCTCGGGGCTTTAATTTGAGATGGATCTGGGAAGCACCATTATAACTTGCCAAATAGTGGTGTGTTTTGATTGCACTTTACGTTCAGACTTGATTCATTGGCTTGTGTTTGTTTCATACCTTACAGCTCAAAGGTGCCTGAAGAAAGGTATTTGCTGGAACCGCTGTTCCTGTCAGACTGTGTTCTGGCAGTTCTCTCCACCCTTCTGTCTTAGAAAGCTCTAGTAAAAACAGGGAAAATTAAAATGTTTCTGTGCTTTCATTTATTAATCCTAAAGTTCTGTACATGCACAAGTAGAGCTGAACTGAAATACAGCAGTTTTTCAGCAAGCAATAGCCAAAAGACACACAGGCCTTTTTATCAGTGTCCACGTTTCCTGCACGTATGTCATCCAGCTTAGTGTGTACCTGATCTTGATTTAATATGTTGTAACATACAAATAATTTCTTTCAATGAAGAGATCCAGACAGAAGGATAGCTAAAAGCTGTATGATTTTTTTTTCTAGTTTATCATCACATGGAATGCAAATGGAGCTGTACAAAAACAACTGAGAATTATGAGTCCCAAGGATTATTTTCTTGTTTACAGTTTGAGACATATAAATGAGCAAGGACAACTCATTTAAAACTTGGAAATGAGATAAATCAGGATGTCTACAGCTTAGTCTTATATCTCTGTTATGTGTGTATACCAAAAGCCTACTTAGGATATGCTTTTCCGTATTTCATTATTTGATTGCTCACGTTTATATCCCTGGTCATGTACTACTAATGTTTTAGTGTTGAGCCTTGTGTTCAGTCATAATGGTTGGGTTTTTTTTTTTTTTTTACTCCTACTGAGTTCTGTTGTAGCCATTGCCATTTTTCAGCCCTGGTGTTGGTACTGGGGCAAAGGTGGGCATGGCTGTGGTGGTCAGGCTACCAGCTGTCCTGGGTTTTGTGACTGCAGTGTCAGTCTTGGATTCGTCTCTGTGTAGATGCAGTCACTGGTTAATGCTTGAATTCAGTTTGCACAGTATACTGTAATGTGGAAGCATGAAGAAGGAATTGGACCATTGCAGTTGCTGTCACACTGCCACAGATTTGGGGCAATTACCCCTATTTTGATTATATTAGATTACAGCTGACAGCTGCATTCATGTTCTAGTCCTGTATGTTTCAGTATCTACAGGATCCTGTTCAGCTCTTCACTGCCCTTCCCTTGGATAGCTACTCAAGAATCTCTTCCTTCCCACTTGCCTTGCCAGGCCAGCCAGTAAAGATCACCAATCTTAGCTTTATATTTGGATCACAGATTAGGATTTCTGCAGGAGGTTTGTTCAAGGTAGGTCCTTGCTTTAACCACTGTCGCTCCTGGACTCTGGGTATTGCTCTACAGGAGCATGGATTACCCATGTTTTCCCTGTTGTTTTGTCACCCTGCCATGGCAGTCTTGGCTACCTCAGGCCATTTCAAATGGCAGTGTCTGCTTCGTTTTAGCCAAATTGGATCAAGGCCCCTGTGCCTGCCTTAGTATGAGCTGACGCTGAAATTACTAAATTCCACTGACAATACTGAATAAATTCCCATGGACCATGCTGGGAACTTGATGCAGGTGTTTCTCTGATGCTGAAATACACATGTGGCAGTTGTTTTCCAGTACTGGCATGTTCCTTGCAAGGACCAAACAGAGGGCATCCCTAACTGGATGTCCCAGCCATGGGAAGTTTGGACAGTTTCAAGGGAGTTGGGTCTTCCTAGCTGTCAGCAGAGAGGTTCAAGGCACTGGGCCATCTCCATCTCTAAGAGGAGGTCATAGCCGTGGGCATGCAGACTCTGGGCAGTGGAATTCACTGTGATGTGTGGATTAGGTGTGCATGCAGCTCATGTTTAGGCTTTAATTTTTTTTCGAGACTGTAGTCACACACTTGGTTTCCAAGAGGAGTCATAGGTGCAGGAATGTTCAGGGAAAGGGTTAATCCTATCACATTTTCACCCAGCTTGTTACATTTGTTTCCACGAGCCCAAGAAGGTCTTTGTTTCCATGGCCCCAACTTAGAGCAGAAGTTAAGACCTTCATATACAATAGAGTATAAGGAGTACAACCCCCATCACTGAGCACTGGAATACGTGTCCCACACTCAAATGCCCCTGGAAGGGGCTTGAAGCAACCTGGGCTAGTGAAAGGTGTCCCTGCCCATGGCAGGGGGTTGAAATGAGATGATCTTTAAGGTTCTTTCCAACCCAAACCATTCTGTGATTGTGATAGCTATAATGAGCAGTCTTCCCCCAGAACCATAGGAAGTAGTGGTGTCCCAAGAAGACAGACTGCTTTTCCCTAAATTTATTAATGGCTGATGTTGCAGCAGAGAGCACCACATTCTAGAAATGCCAACTTCTCAAAAGCTGGAGTGGAGTCAAATATATTTCACACAACTGGGCACATAAACCAAGCTTAAATCACAGAGGAGATAATTGCATGGCCCCAGGAAATCAACTAGCTGTTCTGTTGTGCCCAGCTTGGGCTCTGAATCTTCCCATAGCATCCAGTTGCCACGATAGCGAGGCTTCAGATGTGCTTCCTCTGATCTCTCTTATTTACCTGCTTTCAGGTGTTTTGTGAAGCTTAAAATAGCAAATGCGTTCAGTTCCTGGTAGTGGAAAGATGCCAAGTGAGGCATAAATTATTAACTTTCCTAAGGTAGAGATTTGCATGAATTATGTGAAGTTAAACATGAATTTCTACTCATATTGCAGTTTTCAAATGTCTCTTGAGAATTTTATTGATTATTTCCTTCATATTTTGTTTAATTCTATAAAATCCAGCATGACTGAGGGTGAGAAGGAAGATTCTTTTTCTTATTAGTATTTATGTGAATAATTGAAGAAATGAGTTTTATTTGAATTTAAAATAGTTACGGTGAACTCCTGCCAGCACAATAAGGGACAGACTTCATCCCAGTGCTCCATGGATGTCATGCCAGCAGTTTTCTATTTCACATGTAGGAAGGGTTTTGCCAGCCTCTTTAAACCCTGTATACCTGGCATCAGGTATCAGGTATCCAAGTGGTTCTTATTTCATCTGTGGCACCCATCTGTGTTGTCTTCTCTTGACCTTATAAATCTACAAGCTCTTCTGAGTAAGGATCATATCATTACATCTGCATAGTGATTATTACCAAAGGTCTGGAATCAATGAGCATTCCTATAATATAAATAATTACAGAAGAAACCAGCAATCCAAGCCCAAATGGCAAGGCACTTGTAAATAACATAGCTAAATCTTGATAGTTACATTAACTGTAAAATTAGAAGGGACACTGCATAGCTGCATAAAAACCTGTGAAGAAAATGTGTGCTCACACATTTTTACTTTGGTCATCCTGAACATACCAGAAAAAAGAAAGTAAGGTTTTGTTTCTGACGAGTTTTTCATGGGCATTCAAAGGCCGGAGCAATGGTTGCTTTATAATAGAAGTTTATTCTTTGGCTAAGTTGGTCTCTGTCCATGGGTAGAAGCCCAAGAATTACAGCGGAGTCTTGTTTTCAAAGCATGGGTGGTAGCAGCGCAGCAGCAGAAGGTAACAGCAGCTCTCAGCAGCAACAGCGTAGGATGGGAAGGACGCACACTCGGACCCCAAAACTGACACATTATATTTCTAAATTACCCAGTGAGAAATCAACACGACTTTCAAAACCCCCCTTTTTGGACCTATCCAAACCAAGTTCTGATTTACGATGATGGTTGTAACTTTTACATCAAATATATGCAAATGATTCTATCTGTTCTACCTAGGAATGTTAAACTATAGTAGCTGTGTTTTAGTTTTGTCTAAAACAGCGTTAACTTTGCAAAAGGCGAGATTAGTGTGCTTTTAACTGGGTCTTAGGACTTCTGAAGCTGCTCTAAAGCAGCCTCTTTTTATGCTTGAGGCACTTAAAATGCATTTCTACTTACTTAAAACTAAAGCTCACACACTCGATTCAGCCTGTGTGGCTCTATATACTTTATCCCCTGCATGCTTTCTCGTATCAAGGCCTGAGTGCAAGAGGCATAAGGGAATAGTAGCAGGGGCAGACATTCCAACATGTTTCCTAATTCACAGTGAGAAGAGCTGTCATCCGTTTTAAACCAAACTGTGTAAGCACACAGTAAAATCTCTTTAGTCAGCTTGCTGCACTGCACCAAATGACTTCTGCTGGAGAACAAAACAGGTAGCATATTCAGAGACCTTGCCATTGCACAAGATAGAGCTGGAAAGAAACTTCCAAAAGCTGAGTCTGAAAAATATGATTGTTAAGGGGGCTGTAAAAGCCTTCCTGTGACTGACTCCACCCCAAGAAGCTGTGTGCTGGATTGCAAAATCAGTTATCCAAGGTTTATCTCTAACAAAATGATGGAATGATAGAATAATTTGAATTTAAATGGGCCTTTACAGACCATCCCGTTCCAAACCCCCTGCCATGGGCAGGGACACCTTCCACCAGACCAGATTCCTTAGAGCCTTGTCCAATCTGACCTTGGACAGTTCCAGGGATGGGGCAGCCACAGCTTCTCTGGGCAACCTGTGCCAGGGCCTCAGCACTCTTATTGTAAAAATTTTCCTAATATCTAGTCTAAATTAACCTTCTTTGAGCTTAAAAGCACTATCCCTTTTCCTATTGCTAGAAGTCTGCTAAAAAGTCTGCCCCCATCTTGTAAGCACTCTGTAAGTTTTGAAAGTCTGCTCAGTGGAGCACCACCATCACCATAAGGAAAAACTGGCATTATACAGCTCCAAATGTTAAAATGCTTATTCAGGAAAGAGATTTCAGAGTTCTAATACCCAGAATATTTTTAGGAAAAATCTCTTCATGTTCAGTAGCAGTCAAAGAGCAGTTGAACATAAGGATTTTTTACAATTAGAGAATGTACAGAAAACATTCTCATGCTGCTGCTGTGTGCATGTGCATCCACACATTCATTGCAAGCAAAGCTGTCGTTGTCCCATTCCATAATGGATTCCAAAATGGATTGGGCCTAGAGAATAGGAAGATGAGTAAAAAGCACAAGCAAGGGAAGAAAATCCCGCAGAACCAATAGCTGGACCAGGAAGCTTCAGTCTAGGAACATAATGAATGAAGAAGGACATGAAAGAGTTCTTTAAAATGTGCAGTGCCATGTCCGCTTCTGGGCTACCCATTACAAGAAAGATAAAAACTTGTTGAGGAAGGGACTTCACTGTAAGGAGAGGCTGAGAGAGCTGGGGCTGCTGAGCCTGGAGAAGAGAAGGCTCAGGGATATTTTATCCATGTGTATAAACAGCCAGTAAGAAGGAATGAACAGTAGGGTCAGACTGTTCTCCGTAGTGCCCAGTGGCAGGACGAGGTTTGGAAGTGTTCAGATTTAGGGACAGGTTGCCCAGAGAAGGGTTGAAATCTCCATCAGTGGAGATACACAAAGCCCAACTGGACAGCACCTGCTCCAAGTGGCCCTGTTATAGCAGAAGAGTTGGACCAGGTGGTCTCAAGAGGGTCCTCCTATCTAACCCATGATGCTAAGCTATTCTGAAAATCCCGAGTTGTAAGGGAAAAAAAAAAAGCAGTGAAGAAGAAATTACTGTATTTTTCTCTTTCTTAGTGAACAGATAGTATCAAAAGGAAATTAAGACAAAGATTGGAAACAAATAAAAGAAAGAGCTTTTTACACAGTGCATAATTGAACTGTGGAGCTCTTTATGGTAGTGTTTGTGGACGCTAAATAGTAATTAGATAAATCCATGGAAGAAACATTCATCAAGGTCAGTTAAATACAGTATTACCCACAATTCATGCATTTTCTGAAACTATAAGTCATTGGAAACTGAGAGAATAAATAGGGAAATATTCATATGCTGTTACCAACATAGTCTCACTCTTCTTTTGATATTTGCTACGTGTCACAGTTGAGAACATGACATGATACAGCTGACCTTGCACAGCCGGTCCCATGTTTAGAAGTACAATGCATGTGCACTTTGTGATCCCTCTCATTGCAAATGCTCTGTAAAATAATTTTTAAAAAGGAGAAATAAATGAGATAAATCAGCGTTTGTCTTAGAAGAAGAAAATAAAACTTAGGAAGAGAAAGAAATTATTTGTGTAGAGGTCAGGTTTGTTCAGCAAGAAAGTTCTATTCTCATATCTGCTTTTGATGAGTGCCAAGGCTTTTTGAAAAGTTGATATTTAATATATAATACAGGAAATTCCATACTGAAAACTATCCAAGTGCAAGTGAATATTTAGTATTCTTTTCAGAGGCTTGGTGTACTTCTAAAGTGTAGAAGTATAAATAAAATTGCTTAAATGACTTAATGTCAAATGGGAATTAGGAAATCTGTGACTTTTGCAGAACACAAGAGTATATTAGGAGACTGAAGACTTTCCTGTTTAAAAAAGCAAATTTTATAGTTTTAGGAAAATCTGAAGCATATGCTGAAGAAATGTTTTATCATAACTAATTTTTAGGCAAAATAGGGAAGAATTTGATTTGCATAAACTAGAAGACTGGCTATCTCTGTAATGGACTAAAATTGAGGAGATTGAACCCTGGGGATTATCTTTAGCTTTGATTATGTCAGCTAAACAAGTTAATAAGCAGTTACACCACTGGCTTGCAGTGCAGGGAAGGAAAAGCCTGGGTAAGAGTTTTTGTACTTCCTTTTAGGCTGAAGACCTGTGTGCTCAGAGAAGAATAAGTGGATGTGACAGGATTTTGTGCAAAGATTCTGTACAAGGTTGAAAACATTGAGAAACTGGACAGTGTGGGGATTAATTGAAGTCTGGGCAAGAAAGTTTTCTCTTGAAGATGAGAGCACCTGAAGCTGCCTTTGAACTGATGTCAGTGGGACAGTGTGATTAAATACATCTTGTTTTTAAAGTGCTGCTGGACCCTGTGGAGCAGTGATTAGGAATCAGATCAATTATGCTTCGGTATTGGTTAAGGCTGCCTTTTTTCCGGCTGTTGCCTTCACTCCGAGCCTTTGGAATGAGAGGAGGAACTCCAGGTTTCTAACCCAGGAGGGCTGTTGTTTTTGTTTGGGTAGGAAGAATCCCATGGAATATCATATCTCTTCCTTCCTCCAACTTCATTTAGAATATTCCAGCTTTGGGTTTGGGGGTTTTGGTTTTGTTTTCTTTTTCTTCCTTTTTTTTTTTTTTTTTTTCCCCCTATCTGCCCTGGGGGAGTACTGACTTCTGTGGCCACCACCTGAGTCTGATACACGCTGTGTCTTGAAGCTGTTCTGAGCTTCATCTGAAGAGCTGAACACAGCGGTAACTGTCCTAAGTCCCTTTGTCTGCAGTTTGATTGTTTTGATAATATTCTTCAATAATGTGTGATGATAATTAAAGAACATTTAAAGCGTCATACACAAAAGAAACACGTAATTGTGCTGGAAACAGGACAAAAATTGCCTTTATTTAAATGCTGAGATCCTAGGGAAAGAAAAACGAGGAACCTGAGTGCTCAAAATGGCTTTTAAGCAGAATTTGAGTGTCTGTGGTGCTTACTCCACCCTCTGAGTCAGATCACTGTGGCAAATCCCTCAGTCACTCTCTTTGACCTTAAAGTTTGTGCCTCAGGTTGAGCATGATATTATGCCTGTTTTGCTGGGTTTAAACACCACCAGCACTTAAATCAGGACTCTGAGAGCTGGTAAGCCTCTCAGTTTGTGGCAGCCTCAAGCTGATGGGTTTGCTCTGAAGAAATACGAAATAAAGTGCCCTTCAGGAGACTCAGACATCATGCAGAGTTTCACCAGCCACGCTGCAACAGTTGTCAGCTACTGATGAAAATTATCCAGAAGGAGAGCCAAAGCCTGTGTCTGTCCTGGGCTCCAGGCTGCAAACCAGAAGCCGACATCATTTCCCTGAGGGCTGCTTCTTTCCATGTGCTATTCTGTGATTTCCCTCAGAAATCTGTCTGTGAAAGTCCCACCACACTCCGGGTACTAGAGCAAGGACATGGCCAGAACCTCTCCGTGTGGCATAATCCCCCAAACTGCTGGACTCCTCGTTCATTAGAGCTCACAAAAGCAGCTAGTTTTGATGACTGATTGGTATTAATTACCTCTAGGATATAAACTCTCTTGTCTCTGACTATTTAAATACTCTTCTGAAAAGTCAATGAGAAAAGGAGGAAAAAATCCCTCTTGGAAACTGCTTCCATATCCACTATTCTTAGCCCATTGGCTGTTAATTATTCACTGTGTGTGAGCTCACATTGTACCTTGCAAACAAAGCACCATGAAAGATGTTACAGATAACGCTGATGAACACAAAGAGGTTTGTAAAACGACTTTTAGTCCATAGTAGTCAAGCCAAGCCTACACTCCAGTGAGTCAATTGCCTCTCAGATAATTTGGACAGACTTTTCTAAAACTCAGAACACAGTGGTTTTGTTCTCTTTAATCACTTTTCCTCAGAGGGACTTGACATAAAAGCAAACCCTGACCCTGCTGACAAATGGAACTGAGGGTGTTGGGGTTTCCTCCCTTTCCCAAAAGAAGCCAAAACTAGAGATATATTTGTACATATATATTTTGTTAAGGTTTGTTTTCAGCTCAATATTTTCAACTGGTGGAGCTGTTTGATTAGCTGACATTAACTATAGTATATGGAAATTTTATCTGCCACAGGAAAAGACCCAGAGTGACACAGCAGGACATGAGAGGCTGCTCTGGAAGAAATAGTTTTCCCCTGAAGGCAGTAGAGCTCATTTTGGGATTCCACTTTAATCATGTGCTGTGGTCTCTCAGTATGTAAAAAAGATCCCAATCAAAAGGGAATTACTGCCTGCAGATCACATGGTCCGAGAGACATGAAAAATGATGTGCTGCTTCCGTGGGGAATGATTTACTGGCTCAGCACAGGTCTCTTAGAGAAAGGGCTTCTTTAATTTTGTTTCTTCCTAAAGGATGAGGAGAGGACAGCTGTGCTGTGGCTCAGAATGCCTCTTTCAGATCTTTCTCATAGTGAGTTTCCACGGGACATTTTCTCTACCAGCAAACCCACTTCAGAACAGCCTTTTCTTTCTATTGTCACACGGCTGATTCTTGCCCCTCTGTGTTACACTGTGAGATTGTGTGTGATGAAATCATACAAATTAACATGAAACACAGTGAAAAATACAGGGTTCCCCTGAATGAAGAAACTAGATGAAAAAAGTTTAACTGAGAGAAGTGACAAATGTAGTTAAAGTACTTTCAATTCAAAGGAAGATACGCCTTGTTAACACTTAAATGAAGATAAATCAATTCCTGTGCACTGCTTAGAGCCCCCCAAAATTGTGATATGAGTGAAGAAAACTCTCTACCTGTTGAGGAATGCATTTACGTGCTGAGCAGTACTATGGAAGGAAGCAGGGACCCCAGAGCTCCATCTTTCCCAGCCCTTGGGGAGTATCTCTCTATTCTGGAAAGGCAGCTGAGCTTCCAGAATAAGTCCAGTTCTTTCTCCATGATCCCATTGTCTTCTAAGGGCTTTCTGTGAAGGGTTGAAATGCTTTGGAAAAATTTAATTGTGGGATGAGAGAAGCTTAGAGGATCAGTGCCCATTCATCTTGATGTCTAGTCTTTTAATAGTCAAATAATCTAGAGGGATAAATGAATGGCAGAGAGGCATTTAATGAGATGAATTAAAATTCTTGGAAACAAGGTGTTTAATAGCCACTCAAAGTCACCAGGCTTCTTTATTTGCCTCAGGCACGCTGGCAAAGTTATTGGAGACTGCTGTGGAGTTTGAATCAGGTGAACTGAAGCTATCTTCCAGGAGAGATGCACATGTGAAGGGAAGCAAGCAAAATCAGAATCAGTTGCAAAAGGAGAAAAAAGACAGTGTTGGCTTTGCTTCCTTCTAGGTACAGATCGAATCCAAGGCAGCATCTCTTGGACACCCCAAATACTGCACTGGAACAACTGATTTTTTGAACACTGGAAGTGTTGAAGAATGGAAGAGACTGGTCTGCTATAGGGTGGTCACTAAGCTGAATTTTCCTCTGCCTGCAAAAGTGCAAATGGTGACACTATTTCTTGTTTTAGTTTTGGGTTTTTGTCTCCTAAAGCTAAGAGTTTTTAAAAATTTCTGGTACACCTTCTCTGTTTAATGGTTCTTGCTCTCACACTGCAGCTGTTTTCATCAGCAGAGAAATTAATATGGTCTCCCTTCTTGCTTAAAGATTCATTTCCATGAAACATACATTCATAAAATCTCTTTGTGACCTCCCAGTCTACCAGATATAGTTTAAACCAGCCGGCAGCTTCAGCAGTTATACTGTGAGGAAGCTCAGATGGGTGAAAAATTATAACATAAACCTTCCAGCCCTGAAAATGTTCTCCTTAGCTTTGATGTCTGTCAAATAAAATTATCTTAGCTTATTTCTCCTCTACCAATCCCCAGAATAAGGGCTATTAGGAGCCTGGATTTTATATTAAAGAAAATAATCTCTGAACCCAACATGGTATCTTAATGAAAAATGCTCTTTTATCACCTTGGATCCAGGGCCAAAACCATCACCTTTGTTAGAAAGCATTAGCCATCACTTCTCATCATCTGTACTGAACAAACTACTTTTTTAGACACTTTATTGTTGTTAATAATAAATTTAAAACAATCCACATTGTCTGTAGTTTCACCTTCAATGTATGCCCTTCCCACTGACCTTCAGTCTCCTGTGGAAGACCATGGAGAAAATTTGGGCAGCACTTTCATGGATGCAATGGAAAATATCCATGATAAAGTCTGGACACATCCCCTGCAAGGTAATCCTTGTCTACGTTTTATTGCAAGCAGCTTGAGCATGGTGAAGGAAGGTTTTAAAGTCCTGCTCTGCAGCCTGAGGAGCTCCTCAGCTTCACAGACAGCTCAAATGGGGCCAAGAACTGCACTTGGCTGGGATTGTACAAAGTTCAGTCAAGGCACAAGCAATTATAACAGCCCTGTGCAGCTTTGTGATTTGGGCTTCAAGCTTTCCAATAAATTACTATTTCTACAGCCTTGATGGTCTGTGATTTCACCTCCCTCACAGAGAACCCATTTGTCCCAAGTTTCAACACCTGCAGAGAAGCTTGAGAGGCTGCAGGTGAGACAAGGAGGTGGATGATGATCCCTCCGGCTAAGGCAGTGATACAGTTAAGGGCACAGTGATCTTTCTCTCCTAGAAGTGATGGAAAAGCTCCATAACGGAGCAGACATTCCCTGAGCTGCGCAGATGTCACATTAATGCCATACCCAGGTGTACAGTGGGAGCTAATTGAGGCAGTTGAGCGGGATATTGGAGCGTTGCAGGAGCCACCAGCCCGGCACATGGAACCCAGGTGTGCGGCCGGAGCAAATTGGATCAGGGACCCAAGGCAAGACAAGAATTTGACAGCGGAGGCAGCAGTCTTGGGAGGAAAGAAAGACAAAAGAAAAGAAAAATTAAATTAAGGAGTTTGGTACAGCAAGGAGTGGGGGGTAGTGCTGAAAATAAATGCACAGCGCGTGGCTCAGTGCAGGGCTTTGAGGGCAGTCAGTAGGATTTGATGGAAACCCCCCGGGATGTGTAGGGAGGGCTGTTCCTCGCCCAGGCTCCCTGCTGCTGCTGCTGCTGCCGGTGCTGCTCTGGCAGGGGCTCGGTGGCAGCGTTTGGTTCCTTCCATGAGAGCCCGGCACGCAGTCTGGGATGGGAGGAACGGGCTGGGGAGCTCCAGGGGTGTGTGTGCTCCACAATCCCCATTGTTCAATCACTGAGGCTGGAAAAGACCTCTAAGACCATCGAGTCCAAGCACTGACCCAGCACTGAGCTGAAACTTTCCTCGAGCAGACAGGAGATCAGTCCTGCGTTTCCGATAGGAGCAGGTTCTAAAGCACTCATTTCACCCCCATTTCGAGGCATTTTAACATTTTCTCCATTTTAAAGGCAGTCTGAAGGCTGCTCTGAGTTGCTGCTGGAGAACAGACCTGTCCTCCATTGGAGAATGTGGAGAGCTGGGCACAGCAAGGGCTGGGCCCTTCCCACCTCCAACGCCAACTTAAAATGAACTACATCCCACCCAGGGGTAGTATCTGTTTCTAATCAAATAAGTTTAGCCACCCGAAAGCTTTGCTGTGTCAGGCTCCTGTTGCTGTAGGATGTTGCAGCATCTGCCTAGAGAGTTTGTTTGGTCCATGGAGTTACCCACTGTAATCTCTGAGCTGTTTGCAGACTGAGCAAATGCTTTGTGCATATTAAGCTGTTTTACTACTTCTGTTTTTTGATGTAACTTAACAATGATGTGAAAATGGTGTCAGTTCTGAGTTTCCCATGGAATCTGGCTTGTTTTGCCACCATCTGTCTGCATTACTGACTTTCAAAACTGTAGGCTGTGAGATAAAGACTGATAGTTTATCAAGCCACCTTTCTGATGTTCACCTTTTTTCTGGCAGACTGATGAAAATGTGAGTGGAATTCTAGTCTTGTCTTAGAAACAGAGAGTCAGCCCTAAAGAAATCAAGCTGAGACAAGGGAAGATTAGATTGTGTATTAGGAAAAAATTCTTCTCCAAAAAAGGTGCTCAGGCACTGGAAGAGGCTGTCCTGGGACAGTGGTGGAATCACATGTCTTGGGAAATGTTCAAAAATTGTTTAGATGTGGCACCTGGGGAGGTGTTTTCATGGTGAACCTGCCAGTGATGAGTTAAAGGCTGGATTTGATGGTCTTAGAGGCCTTTCCAACCTTAATGATTCTGTGAGTCTAAGTAATAACTATTCTGTAATGCCCTAGGTAAAGCTAATGAACTGGTTTAGACCTCCATGCACTGGGTCTTGTATGATTCTAACTTTAAAGGAGAAGATTCAAAACAAAGTATACTCAAAAGGTGGGGAGAGGAGTGGTTTATTTCTCTGAACAGTGGTTTCTTGAAAAAAAAACAAAACAAAAGGTTCTGCAGAGGAAATGATGGCACTGTCTTTTTAAATGGGACCTTTTACATGATTTCTGACACCTAAATATCAAGAAATACATTCAGCTTCTCATTCATCACAGGCACCTGGTGGTGCTGGCTTGATTGCAGACCTGTGAACTGCTCTGGGCTCCCTATTTTTAGTTTACAGAGGGCCCTGTAAAGGTAAGTTTTGTGCTGTTTTATACAGGCGTGGACTTCAGAGGGTAGGATTTCTAGCCTGCCTTCTACTTTGTTGTTTGGGGATGCACAAAAGTGTTTCCAGTAATAAATTGAGCATTTATCTCACTCACAGTAATTTTCATGACACCTTGTCTTGGGTCTTTAGGTGACTCCTTGGATTTCCACTTCGCGTGTGTAATTTCTTCTTATCCTCATTTAGATTCTGCAAAGTCAAAATTAGATTAGAGACTCTAGTTTTAAAAGACCATTTATGTACATTAACTCAGGGAAATAAAACCCCACCACACAACACTTTGGCACTGAGCAAGGTCCTAACTGCTGTGCAATCACACTGAGCTGAATCTGTCCTGAAGTCTGTTCTCCCCAGGCAGAATGGGCACAGCAAAACATTTTTCTGAATGGCTCCTTTGGGAGCAGTTATATCCTACATTTTTTTTTGGCAGCACACAAAGTTCCCTGCCATCCCTTCAGCACTGTTGATACAGCTGCAGTGTAAACCAGGTCTGTGAAATTATTTGGGTTAAAACAAGGAGCAAAACCTTATTTATTGCATCATTTTTATGTTTTTGCCTTGTTCATCATCACTGTAGACTCTGTTTTGGAGGGGAAGGGGAAGAGGAAGGGGAAGGGGAAAGGGAAGGGGAAGGGGTGTCTGTACCTCTGTTCTATTTTGCTGTGCTCTTTTCTTTTTTGATAGACAAGGGTTTGAGCTGGGCACATCGGTAATAGCCAGTTCCTTTTCAAAGGGAAAAAAAGATGGACAGTGACCCCCAAGTTAGGAGAGAAGTACAGGAATGCTGTGTAGTACATGCATTTTCCTGGCACATATGACAGATTTCTTTTTAATACCCCCAGCATTTTGTAATTTGAACTGCTGCCTGCTATTTTTTTTACTGTAATCTGTGTCATTTCCCTGTGTTTATTATCTTCTGTCCCACTGTCCCTCAAGTTCTGCTTTTCTATCCAGCCTCCTACAATATTAGCAAGCCTTTTCATGAAGGGAGAACTGTGTTTGTGGCGAGAGAAAACTTCAGTAAATTATCCATGCAATTTGTAACTGTCAGAGTACAAAATACAGAGTACTTAAAAAAAAATAAATAAAACAAATGTTTGCATTTACATTCCATACTGGGAACTTTTATTTTCAACTAAAACTAAACCCTTTATCTGAACTGTCAATGTTATAGATGGTGCCTCTATATATTTAAAGATTTGCATAGTTTTTATCAAATTGATGCACTTAACTGATTTAACATTCCAGCCATTTATTTAGAAAGGGGGGAAAGAATATTTTAAAAGAATATGAAAAATGGATCGCCTTTATTCAGGTCAGTTCATTAATCTGCCTCACATTAGTTCACTTCAGACACAGCAGTTCTCTTTGGCGTTGTTCAGGCTATAGTGTCTGAGAGGTGCATTCTGGGACTGATATCCATCTTGGGTTTCAAACTCTATTTATAAATTGTCACTCCTCCCATGCTCTCTTGTCACCAGCAGTCCAGACATGATGGTCAGTGCCCTGACCAACAGTGGAGATTAATCAGGAATCACTAGTTGAAGCAAGGAGGTTTGTGTTGGTTTGATTTGATTTGCTTGTTTTGAAGCAAGTTCAGGATTGCACTTTCAGATCTTGAGATTATCTTAAACCTACTGGCTACTGTGTGTTTTGTGACCATTCCGCTCAGATGATGCAAATCTACCGTGGTTCCCCAAAACTGCAAATTCCTCACAGCCTGACTCAGTTTGTCAGAGCTGCCTCTTCCTGCCCCAGCACTGGGTAAGGCCTGTGCCTACCCAGTTCAGGCAGCAAGCCAACAAATTCCTGATCCATCACTTTTATAGTATTGGATTTCTTATGGCTGAACTCACTGAACTGATTTACTCATCGAGCTCAGGAGCACCAGGGGTGGTGCAAGTGGGACAGGGTGTCTCTCTGTGTCAGTCCCAGTTTAACTTATCCTGCCATGGAGCAGAACCCTTGAACTACCTCAGACTCTT
>VYZQ01031694.1:150007-167257 GCA_013400655.1 Mystacornis crossleyi | reverse complement strand
GGGCAGGGAAGCAAAAGGACACTGAGCATTAAGAGAAAACTTTCTAAATATTGTGAATTTTTTATATATAAGAGAGTGAATTGGTAATAATAATTCAAAATTTTATTGAAAAGTAGTCAGCACACAAGTGTGCTCAAACCGTTCTGTTTTAAGCTCAAAGTAAAAATTACAAACAGTTCGGATGTGTAAAATGTACATTTTAAAATTTCGATATGAGGAATTTTGATCTTGAATCCTTGTCTGGGACCTGATCTCTTGGGGTTATCTTGTTTTGGTTTTAGTTGTAAAAACACCAAACATGTCCAATTTATAATCAGTACATTGAAATGCTGGTAGTATTGCTGTAGTAGATTTAATGCGTAGTGTTATTTCTTTTCTGTTTGTTTTTTGGGTTTTTTTTGTAAAGTGTGAATAAAAGGTGTTTTACTCATGTTTCCTTAATGATGTCTTGGTAATGTACATCATGACAATTTCCAGTAATGATGAGCCAATCTAGCTTGTCAGACTAAGCAAACTATTTTTCTTTTCTGATATCTGGATTGTGTAAGGAGTCCAGAAAGCTTTACAGAAGGGGAAGGGAAGCACTTACTCATTTTGTATTTTTTTAGAGGGGGATAATTTACTTTAAGAGATGCTGGAGCTTGAGTGCACTTGTTAGATTCTAAAGGTTTGAGCTTTATCCAGTATGTGTTCTCCTCTATTGCTTAGTCTTAAAAAACATTTGAATTTATGACAGCATGTGAAAATATGGCCCCTTGTGCTTTTGGAGACACAACTGTTCCTGCTTAGTCACCTTATGGTCTAAGGGTCCATTTGAACAACCATTTCCTCCAGCTTTTATAGTAGTCCATCAGGTCCTGATTGAAAACCCTCTGAATCCATTGAAGACACTCCTTTGACTTCACTGGGTTTTAACTGGACTGCAGCTGTGACTCGGGGGCTGAAGGAAGGAAGGAGAAATGTTTTGAAAATAGGGAAAGACCAGATGGCCCCAAAACAGAGCTGAGATAAACTTTGTCAAACAATCTTTCAAAGAAAATACATTCTTATGTCAAACAAATCTAACTGAAAAGTCTCAATTTCCAGCTATAACATAGAATAAGGCAATAAACCGTGTCTTCACAAAATCAAAATGTTTGCTTCATAGTTTTTAACATGAAATGAAATATTTGCAATATTTTTATTCGAGGTGGTTTTGGGTGTTGCCATAACGTCCCTTCAGTGTTCTTGTTGTAAAAGCACATATAGCAAAAGTCACAGAACATCCTTGGGGTTGAAAGGATTTATTTAGGTAAGACGAGGCTTTTTTCCACTTAAAGTACACTCTGCCATATCTTTTCTAGTTTTATTTACATTTACCAAGAACTCTGGGTGTGAAAGTGTAAATTGAACTACACCTTTAACTAAAACAATTGTTTAGAGTGCAAGACTAATACCACAAGTTACTGCTTTCAACATAACACAAGTGGGGGGACAGAGCATATAAATTGGTGTGTGTTGTAATTATTTTGTCCTTTTAGCAGCTTTAAATTAAAGGTAAATTTGGCTAGCGTTTGGCTGAACTGATTTTAAGAACACTGTGTGCATCTTTGATGTAACTTCAGCAAATCTCTCAAGGCTGTTTTTTTTTTTTTTAGAGCAGGCTTAGAAAATAACTTATGCTTTGCTTTTTCAACCACACAAAACCTGTATGAAAGACAAAATAATTGCAACACCACTGTGGGGGAAGGGGAAAAAGAAAACTAATTACACTGTAAAACTTTGAAAAGTTCAGTTAACCGCTTCAGTAGCAAAGCCTTTCTCATCCAGCCGGACACAGTATTTTTTAGTATGTTAACTGCTATTCTTTTCTTTTGGTTGCATAAATTTGTAACACTTAAGTGTCTTGGTATGTTTAAGTAGTGTCTAAAATAGAATATCTTAGTCTTTATTCACAGTACTTCTGTATAATGTGTAATGCACTGGACTAACTCTTGTTTACCATTCATGTAACAAAAACCAGCACATTATCTGCACTAAGCTCAAAGAATGTTGCATTTGTCTATAGGCAGCTCTTCAATAAGATAAATGGGAAACTGAATATGGTCTGATGGTAAACAAGGGCTTTTACTGTTCTCTTCAGTGGAACTTTCTTCTTGGTCAAATTTTAACTAGTTAGTATTATATTTATATACAGGGTCTTCTTTTTCTTTACCAATGTATTTTCCTACTCATAGCTGACCAATAAATCCAGTATCTGTTTCAAACCTTCTTGAAGTCTAATTCATATTTTAACTTGATTCCTAAAGCTCTTCCTCAAGAATTACACATACAGCCAAAGTGAGTGAAGTGTGTCAAGGGTATAATGGAAGCAGAAGGAACTTGATAATCCCAGAAAGATCTTGCTGTACTTCTTGTTACTTCCTAAATCTGCACACCAGAAGTCTGCTTGAGTCAGTTGGGTTTGTATTGCAGAGTGAAAGCATGATCAGTAATGCCTCCAGAGCTTGTGGAGAGCCCTGTCCAAACTTACTCAGAGCTCAACCCCGTGTCTTCATAGCTGGCCATCCTCTGACCTTCCAGCTCAGTCTGTAAGGTCAGTTGTGCAGTGGCAGTTTTGTCTTGGTCCTGTAGACCCCATTCCTTCCTTCCTCTTACTGCTCCAGAAGCACAAAGCAGACTTGGGGTCTCACAGCAGGAAAGGACTCAAATACTCCATTAATTTACTGTGGGAGGGGAACAAAGTGAAGACTTATTCCATCTTCTTTTTCAGGACTGAGATTCAGCAAACTCTTGCCATTGGTGTATTTTCATACCACGTTCCTTCTCTGCGGGTGCCTCTGTGTCAGTGTCTGTGTAACGGTGCAGCCTCACCACGTCTGGTGTGATGTTCCCATCACTGGCAGCAGCAAACGTCAGACACCTGAGCGTGTCTGTNGTCTGTCTGTCTGTGTCTGTGTGTGTGTCTGTGTGTGTGTCTGTCTGTCTGTGTCTGTGTGTGTCTCTGTATCTGTGAGTGTGTCTGTGTGTGCGGGGGGGGTGGCACTGAAGCACCCAAGACCTCTCCTGGCACCACTGCCCTCCCCAGAGCCCATGTTCAGTACGTTGGTGCTGCTTTGCTATGAAATAAATGATCTCGTTCAGTGTTCCCGTAAATACCACAGGCCCCAGCATGTTCAGCTTGTTTGTAGGTTTAAAATGTGGCGTCTTGAAGCAGCTCTAAGTCCCCAGCAGTGTGATGAGTCCCGCTGCAGGCATAGCAGTGATTTTTCTCTTTGGTTTTGTCTCGTGGGTGAGATGTTAATTCCCATCACATTTGCAGGATTGCCACTAGATGGTGTGGGAAACACAGGCTTCAGCTGCGCACAGACCGAACCTATTTCAGTGCCATGCACAAAGTGTGGCTTGTAGAGTTATTCTTAAGAATATTTGTGGAAATTCAGGCCCGGGGATGAACCTTTTCTAGTGGCAGCACTTGGTTTGGTAACATTCATGCCAATTAATACTGAGTTTATAAATCCAGCTGTCATGATGGGAATGCAAAGAACCTACTTGTTCCTCAGTGACAAAATTATTCACTAGGGCCTTCCCTTGCTGCATTAATCTATTTAATGTTATGTTTTCAGATGAGTACAGTTGTTACGTGCTTCCAGACTGGAGTTTACAAGCTCTTAAATAGCATCTGCAAACCTGCCATGTAAGTATGGGGACAGCTGTTTGTAGGGAAACTGCCAAAATTAACAGGGAGGCCAGTGTCCTTGTCAGAGGATGTACAGAGAAAACAGCATCTCTCCCTCAAAGGCAAAGGACTGAGCTGAGCTTGTGCCCTGTTGTCCTCAGTCAGGTCAAAGAAATCTTGTCTTTCCTTAACTTGCAGTAAAATCACTACAACTATTTTAATAGAATTGACTACACAATCTCTCTGGACAGACTCTGATTACTACATACCCCGAGTCCACTGGCTCTTCAGTGATAGAAAAAGTTGGATTTGGGCCTTCTAGGGTGAGAATTTCCTAAATCAGAGCAGTTGATTGTGTGGCTTGTCTATTCTACTGGCACTGGTGAAGCAGAAGAACCTTAAAACCTGTGTAATTGAGCCCAAAGAGAAAGAAGGAAGGAGGAGAAAGAGAAAAAAGGTAAATGGAAAGAACAAGACTACGCCAGGTACATGGAGTGAACTTTTGGGAAAAGCCATACTTCACTAAAAGTGAGTGTTCTGGTTATTTTCTTGCTTTTCATCCTCCCTTCCTAACCCAAAGGCAGTAATCGTTTGTTTTCTAAATGTTCCCTTACTCTGTATGGAAAGCAGTAAATCTAATTAATCTAATTATAGGGATCTTTGGTACCCTTGAATATTTTCTTATTTCAAAATAAGCCTAATGTTCTCGCAGATTATCAGTTTTTGAAAGATAAGCCAGCATATTTTGGTTAGATCTTCCTGGTATATCAGTGGACAGTACTGATTTATTTTAAAAATGCTAGGTGTTTATTTTTAAAAAGCACACACTACAGAAAATAAAAACATATATAGCCTCCTCCTGGGTTTTAGTGACCACAGAGATTTAAGTAACACATCAGTCACTTGATGAGGCCACACCTTTTTTCTTCTAGTTTGTTTTCTCTGCAGTTTTCTGGGCTCTGGGAACATGCCAGGCTCCAGTGGTTTGTGAGAGGACTTTGTGGCCAGCGTGGTGGCGGGATGCTGGGAACCAAGTTCCTGCTACACTTGTGCACTCATGTGGGTCATGGGGTGCATGTGCTGCCAGCCGTGGAACAGCTGCTGCAGTTGCAGAAATACGAATTACTGGTTACTGTGCAAGGGAACCAATGGAGATATAGTGAATATTTGCCTTGGTTAATATCTCCAAAAACTGAGCTCCAGGGGAAACCTCATCCCACTCTACAGTTCTCTGGAAGGAGGCTGTAGCCAGGTGGGGGTTGGTCTCTTCTCTCGTGTAACCAGCAACAGGACAAGAGGAAATGGTCTGTCAGGAAAGGTGCAGATTGGATGTTAGCTTCCCCTAGAAAATTTCTTCATGGAAAGGGTTGTCAAGCACTGGAACAGGCTTCCCAGGGAAGTGGTGAAGTGGCCATCCCTGGAGGGGTGCAAAAGACGTGTAGCTGTGGCACCTGGGGACATGGTGGGCTTGGCAGTGCTGGGTTAATGGCTGGACAGTTTTCCAGTGAATAGTAACAACTACACCCAGTAAAAAGTCTACATGCATTGCCCAGTGAGAGAAAATCAAATCAAACACACTTATCCTTCAACTGCTCTTTGATTTTCCATTTCTGACTTCACATATTTATGTATTTTCATGTCCTTTGCAGTGTTTTCAGTTGGTGTGTGAGGCAGCTGAAGGTTTTTAGTGCCCTAGCTGCCCTTTGGGAGGCTGTACCCCTGTGTTAGTGGGGGCTGTGCCTACTAATGGTTGCAGGTAGTAAACTAGGAGTATTTCTGGTGTAAGTTGAGGTAATAGACTACAGGAAGGGTTGAGATTTTCATTTTCTCCCTCAGGTAGAATCATTTATCCACAGACCAGTGAGGGAAGTGGGAGATGAAGAAAAGGTAGAAATTTGGGTCTTGGCCCAAGATAGCCAACAGGAAATTTTCCATTGACTCCACTGGGCTTTCACTGGGAAAACATTATCAGGAGTACAGAAAAATGAAGTTACCACGTGTATGTGGAACAGGCTGTCCTCCCTGAGACCTGTCCTAACCCACCGAAGTGTCTGACCTGTGGCACCCAACACAGGATTCACATTCCACTGAACTGAGCTTGCATTTTTGCTAGGTCCAATGCTGAGTCTCTGGCATGGCTGTACAATTTAATTAGGCTTTCAATTTGATGGTGTGAAAACTGCAGTTTCAACTTGTTACACCATCCTCAGGAGTCAGCCAGCCTTTCCCTTACATTTGTCCCTGTATTACTCATGTCTTGTACGAACTGGTGAAATGAATAACAAACCACCTGGCACTGCAACACATGTTCCTCTTTTTTTTACCTCTGTGATTCTTTGCTGGCTCTGAAAAATCTGTTTCTATATAATTATATTTTTCTTATATGTTTGGCTTATCTTACAAATCTTCTTCCCCTAAGTAGGAATGATTCCCATTCTACAGAAAGCAGAAATAACCCCAAAAGCCAGCAACTTGCTGAAGGTCCTGGGTGTCTGAGTGGTGGAGCAGGTCACACCTGCAGTCCCCAGCTCAGACTCTGGGATTGGTTTTACTCCCTCTTGTCCTGCAGGTGAGAATCTCGTCCCATGAGCTGAGGGACTTTAGAAAGGGTAAAACTACTCTGCATTCAGGCAGATCAAATGGTCTGAGGAGGGTACAGAGCCATGGCCTTGTCCTGCCTGGAGTTCCTCTCCACAGCAGGATGAGCAATGTGCCTTCAGTCTGTCAGGTGGGTTGCTTCCCTCCTATTCCCAGGAAAAGGAATGCATGTGGTGCAGTGCTTTGTTTTCATAGTGATTTTAAAAGAACTGTACTGCTGGCCTGGAACACTCTGTACAAGGTTCTGAGAGCAATGACTTCTTAAATATATCTGCAAAGGCCCTGATCCATAAAGATACATAAGTCTGTGTTGTCTGTTGAAGTACAATGGAGCTGAGAGACCTTGGGAGCTTGTGTGGGTCAGGACGTGAGCGCTTGTACCAAGAGCAGTAAAATCTAAGAGTCCAACTGTTTTATTGTCATCCAAGCAAAAAACACTCTTCTAAAAAAACCCCAAACATGAGTGACAAACTGCCATGTAAATGTGGTGCTTGATAATGTTGGTGAGAAAGGGAAGAATTCTAATAAAGGTTAATTACAGTGTTTGCTTTGATAGCTGGGACCTCACAGCCCCTACAGATCTCAGAATCTGACAAAGTGGGACAGCACATATTAGCCATTGCTCTTCCTGGAAGAACATGGGAAAGAGAAACAATAAAAATATTTTGAATTTCCTTTTGAAATTAAATTGCTAGAATTAGTATTAGATGCAACAAAATGTGGTGGGGTGGTTTGGAGAGAGTTTGTTTCTTTGTCAGTTTTGGCAACAGATACAAAAATGAATGGCTTCAAACTGACAGAGGGCAGGGTTAGATTGGGTATAAGAAGTTCTTCCCTGTGAGGCCCTGGAACAGGTTGCCCAGAGAAGCTGTGGCTGCCCCATCCTTGGAAATATTCAAGGTCAGACTGGGTGGGCCTTGGAGAAGCCTGGTCTAGTGGAAGGTGTCCCTGCCCATGGCAGGGGGTTGGAACAAAATGATCTTTAAGGTCCAAACCATTCTATGATGCTATGAAAACTTTCAATACAATGGGCATCACAAATTTTGCCAAGCCTAATGGGGTGATATTTAAATGCTGACATGTTTTCCTTTCTGTTCTGTATCCTTTGCAATGGACTGTAGGAAGGAGCCTTTGTCTTTGGGCACAGAATCCAAAGATTGCTGCTGCCTGTCTGTGATCACCAGGTAATTTTCTGTAGCCAGCATTAGCTTCAGCGAGGCTTTTCTCTCAGAATCCTCTTGTGGAAGATAGTGAAATTTACTGAAGTGAGCCCATGTGCTGGGAGCAGCTGCACTGCCCTTGCTGTCACATGCAGTGCCTTGTGCCTTCTGGCCAATTGTGCCAGGAGCACTTTTACGTGTCAGAAGAATGTGCAGAGATTATGGATGTTTGTCAGCATCTCCCTACTGAAAAGCAAAATCCTGGAAAAGGTTATGCTGGGTGCCCCAGCCTCCACCTTTTACCTCCATGGCAGCTCCCACCTTGGAGCACCTGGTGCAGTGTCTGCCAACCTGGAGAGTGAACTCTGTTCCAAAGTCCTGAGGATTTTGCTCCTTTTCTTCCTTGTTGCAAGACCCAATCTCTTCTGCTCTCTTTGGTGGTAGAAACAAGCACTCCCATTATCCCCCTGACACTTTCCTATGATACCACTATTGGCTTTTGGATTCAGCTATTTACCCCACATGTTTCTCTGGTTAACACTACTGTAGTTATATAATTAATCTGGTTAATTATGCTTTGAAAAGGGTTTCAGGGTGGAGACACAAGCAGCTCATCTGCAGCCAGTTTATTGTGCAGTTCATTCCCTTCTTAAGAAATTGTTGATCTGAAGCTTAGAGGCAGCAGAGAAAGGAAACTTTCATTTTCTGCCTTGAAAATGACAATGAGGGTTTTGCTGAGCACTGTAGCATGGACTAGTTTTCACTTTGGTCTTGAGGACTTCCTAGAGCAGGCAATGCTTTATTATTCTAAGGCAAGACACTTTGCAACAGATCCTGCTATTTGCTTGTTGCTATAAAAAGTCTGGGAAAGGGAGGTGGGGAGGAATCTGTTCTAAATCCAGCTGGTACCAGCTCAGCCCTTCAGGGAAGAGCAACGCTTAATTTCTCTTGTATTTCTTTGACCCAGTTAGCATTGCACAAATGTTCCTGATCACAGGACTGTCTAATCCTCTCTTGAATCCTGCTGAATTTTATCTTGTTGACATCCTGCAGCAATTAATTCTGGAGCTGACCCTGCATAGCAAGGAGGCTGTTTTGTTTTCTGTCTGCATGCTGTTGTTCCAGCAAACCAGGTTTGAGCAGAGGCAGCATGGAGGGTCAACACAGAATTTGGCATCTGAAGCGAGGATGTCACCATCCCTTGAGGGCTGGGGATGCCTCACACCCCACCACACCTGAAAGAAAGCTGAACGTTGACTAAGCAGCTCAAATGTCACCACAGCTTGGCTGTGCTTTGTGTCACCTTGTAGTGCCTGAAAGAACAGGTGTTGTGGTGTTTTGGAAAGTGCCGGGGGTGAACCAGGCTGGGAGCAGCAGCAGAGTCCCAGCTGCAGCCTCTCTGGCCCATCCCCACCAGCTCTTCTGGGCAGGACCAGGAACTCACCTGCAATGTTTGTACCACCAAACTCTTCTCACCTGCAAAGAGTGCCAGTTGTTAGACACCTATCTGTCCTAAACTGGGGTCTGGAGTAGGGCCTGGATGTTTCTGGATTCAACACTGGCCATGATTGGCCTGTGCTTGTATTTGCTTCCCCTAAAAAGCAGGTATATTTTTCACTTTTTTTCAAGCTGGCTCTGCTGTGAGCAAGGACCATGTGCACGTTCCTGTGCTCTTTGTGCAAATCACAAACCTGAAGCTCAATCTGAAGCTCCCAGCTCATCCCTCTAATGAGGCTGGAATGGCTTATAGGCTCAGCGAGTCAAGGATGGCCACTCTGTGCATTTGCATAGCCCCCAGCTGAACAGGGCCTGGTGGGAGGCTGGCACTGCTAAACCATCAGGGGCATGTGTGAGCCAATGTCACAATTTATTCTGTGCCGTTTTTGATGTTTCTCTAGCGTGACCTGAGGTGGAATGTGAAGAACATCTGGAGCAAATTTGGTGTTTCTTGTGTAATTGCTTTGGAGCCTGGACACTTGAGATGTGGCATCTCCCTGTTCTGCAGCTGAGCTAGTGTAGCTCAGCCGGTGCTCATTGAGTGAGTTGGAAAGATATAAAAACATAAAATAGAATAATTAAGGTTGGAAGAGCCTTCTAAGATCACTGACTTCAGCATAGCACTGCCAAACCCACTGCTAAGCCATGTTCCCAAGTGCCACGTCTACCTGGTTTTTGAACACTTCCAGGGACAGTGATTCCACCATTTCCATTGGCAGCCTGTTCCAGGGCTTGACAACCTATCCAGAAATTTTTCCCAATATCTAATCTAAACCTTTCCTGGCACAACTTGAGGCCATTTCCTCTGGTCCTGCTGCTTGTTACCTGGGAGGAGAGACCAGCCCCCACCTGGCTACAGCCTCCTTTCAGAGAGGTGTAGAGAGCAGGCCAACACCTCTGGTATAAACCATTTTCTCTCCCACGTACTTCCCATTCAGGAAAAAATAACAAAACATTCAGCTGAGCACAGCTGACTTACAAATGTCACTTCATGCTGCCAGATGAGATGTGGCAGTGTCCCTGCTGGCTCCTTCTGCTCTCACCATGCATGACCACCCGCTCTGCAGAGAGGGATTTGCTGACCCCGAGGGACAAAGCCACTGCAGGTGTGTGAGGCACAGGCAGATAAAGCCTTGTGGTTTACTCACAGTTTTTGCTAAGCTCACAGCAGGCTGATGGGCTTTCAGCTAGGTTAATTTAAAAACAAAGACAAGAAACAGTTGATTCAATGTTAATACACACAAATAAATAAACTAATACTTTGATTTTCCTTATCAGCTGCTATTAGAAATCTGTGCTTTAAATGCAGTGGAAAATTATTCCCATTACAAGCCCATTCCAAAGCACTTAAGGCTCCCTTTGATTTAAATGGCATTTGGTCAAACTTTATGTAGCAACAAGCTGGTATTCTAAAAATGCCCAGTTTTTCTACAGCTCTTCGCAACAGTCCTAGGAAGCGTTGCCTCCAGGACCATTAATTCCAGGAAGGCTGCAATTACCAGGAACAATATCTCTCCATTTACACAACATGTATTTTGCATCAGCTCTAGCTCGTGTCAAGCAACTTAGATTATACTTGAGAATCCCTGAGCATGGGGAACGGCCACAAGCCCGTGATGTGGCGCTTGAGGGGTCATCCCTGCTGTCAACTGTGACCCACATAAGTGGTGCCAGCCACAAAAACACACGTGGGCCCCGGTGAGCAGAGAAGAGAGCTGTGCCTGAAAGCTCTGGCTCTTCAAACAAAAGCAGAAAAGCTTTCAGCCATCATGTCAGAGCTCTCTTCTGCCCATGGTTCCAGCTGCAAATGGAAAGTACAAAACCCTTTGCCATTAATCACACTGCTGATGGTTCAGTCAAGGTTTCATTCAAAGCTAAGGGATTCTTGCTTAGTCACTAAATGCAGTTTAACTTCATTCTGCACCATGAAAAATGAAATCAGTCTCCACTTAGGAAGGCTCAAAGTTAATTAAAATATGCCCTCAATGAGCAATTAGGCCCAAATGCAGGCACTTCAGGGCAGGGGAAAAGCCTGAAGCACCACCCACAAAGCCCCTGCTTTCAGCTGAGGCAGGCTGGGTTTTGCCTCAGGCTCAGGTCTGATCTCCTTAAAAGGTGGGAGCTTTAAGTTTTCCTTGGAGCTTTAAGATTTGGATTTTTTTTTTCTTAATTCAAAAATAGCTGCTTTAATCTTAACTTCAGAGTTAAAGACCTTTTTAGAAACTGATTTCGCTAACCTTGCTCATACCCCTCCTGCATCTCCATTTGTGTGCAGCCCTCTGATCTGCTCCTGCTTGTCTCTCCCATACAATCCCTGGCTGAGAGAGCCCCATTCATGGTGTATCCCTGTCTGTAATCATGCTGCACTGGCTCATATTTTAGTTTCTTATCAACATCTCTCTTGCTGGCTGTCAGTGTGGGCACAGGATGGCCCCTCCTGGGGTGGGCGAGGCGCTCTGTGCTGTGGCTGCTGTAGGAGTTTCTGAGCAGCTCCTGCACTGCTCAGGTCTGATCAGCAGAGAGAGCCTCGTGGAGCTGTTGCTTCCTCACCTTTGGTTTGAGCTGATGGGTATCTTTGTAATTTAAAAGACAAAAATCTGAGGAAAGAGTGGAACAGTTTTCTTTCTGCCTCACCATCTCTGGTTTGTAAATTCTGGTCATGATTTTCTGTGTCCAAATGCATTTACCGTTTGCAGCAGGAAGAGGCTGCATGATAATGCAAGCAAAATTGCATCTTAGCCCACAGTTTGCTTGTGAACCGAATGTGAAGTCTGAGACTGAAAGCTGCCGGTGGGATTTGGATACCAATTCCCCATTCAAATTAATCCAAATCCCTTTGGCAGTTCTGATGATCTCAATAAATGAGATTTTTCTGCCACTGACTTCAAATGCAGAGCCTGCCATGAGATTGGCCATGGAAGCAGCACGGCTTTTATCTCTCTCTGTGACCTAAATTCCTAGATAAGGTTTTCTTTCTTGTCTGAAAGCACTTCTGAACAGGCAGCAACTTCTGCAGGCTTATCCTGACCAGTGATTCCTCAGGGGCTGTTCTGCAGAGAGAGAAAGAGAGGGAGCATTTTCTGATGGCCCAGGTGTGCATCCATGGGGGTGAACAGGCAGAAAAGTGCTGTATAACTACAGGTGACGTTATCCCACCCAACAGCATCCTTTTTATTTTTTTTTCCTTTGGTAGGACTGCAGGTTCCCACAGCAGCTGGGCAGCAGAGAGGCTGTGACAGGGGAGTGACAAGGCTGCCCCAATCCCCATCCCCTCCCTGAACCAGCCCAAAGTGTGTCTGCAGCAGGTGGGTGATGTTATACAGCTGCAAAACTGCCTCATCCAGGGAGCTAGTGCAGAGTGAATTGTGCAGTGATTTCACAAGGACCAACATGCTCATTTCCAACAGAGCTGATGGTGAAGAAGGTGAGGACTGTGCTTTTCAAAACAGGATTTAGCTGAACCTGAGTTGAAACAACCCTCCCTATCTGCTGCCTCTGTCCTGTGTTAAACTAAGTTTTCTTTCCTTACCTGTCACAGCTGGAATTCCTCAGCCTGGAGCTCCCAACCCCGACACCCAGCATCCCCCTCCTGCCGGGAGCTGCCCTGCTCACTCACTGACACCACCAGCCCCACATTTCCCTTTTCCCTTCCCTGCCTTGCCACTCCTATGACCCTAATTTGCCCATGCCTCTTTGCCCCCATCTTTGCTGCATCCCAGCAGCTTTGGATCCTCTTGCAAAACCCCATTGCTTGAGTAGAATCTCAGTTTTCACTAAAGAAAAAGTACGGCTCCAGAAAGAGCCAGTTCATTCCAAAGCTTCATTGCTCCAAACCTGGCTGCACCTGACTCCAAACTCCTGGTGCTCCATGGGCACGTAGCAGCTGCTGACAAGCAAACCTGGAACTAACACGGTTTTCAAATGCCCCCAGCTCTGAGCCCAACCCTGCCACCACCCCAGCCCCCACAGCCTGCTCCCAGTCCTACATCAGAGGAGTTGGAGGCTCTACCCAGTGTGTCCTGAGTTGCAGCTCTCATCTGCTCCTGTGTTTCTTTGCTCCAGAGAGAAAAGGTGATGGGTTTCAGAGGTGTAGAGACTTGCAGGATTACGTGGAAGCTGAGAAGGAATCAGTCCTGGGCAGCAGCTGCTGAAAGGGTGAGGTGTGAAGGCCTGGTAGAGTGAAAAGGTGTTTGCATCGCAAGTCACAACCCGTGTGCTGTGGACCAGCCCAGCACTAAAAATAATCCCCTGTGGAATGCAGAATGGAAACAACAACTGGATTGAAGGATTTTATTTGTTTCCTCTGTCAAAAGCAGTGATACATGCAGTTGGCACAAGACTTGTTAGGCATTAGAGTCATAAACATTCACGTGGAGAGAAATCTAAATGACAGCAGAGCAGTGAGGACAAGCATCACTTAAACCCCAGCATTTACCTGAGAAGGGAGGGACAGGTGTGGAGGAGGCAGAGCGGGCTGGGACCTCCCGGGTTCAACTTTCTCCATCAGCTTTAATGAATGCTGGAGCCACCTTCACTTTTGTTTTTGCTGTGTGGTTAGCTCAAAAACAAAGCTGAGAAGCAGCTCAGCTCCATAGCACTAATGAGTTTCTACAGGAGAAAAAATATTTGAGGTAAGAGATGTGAGGATAAGAAGCTCAAACACTCTCACCTTTTGATCCTTGAGCATATTTACACTCATGTTGGTACTGAGTAGAAGTTGCTTTTTCATTTCATCTGCTTGAGGGTGGTTTGGAAATCACTTGTGAGCATTTTTATAATTGCAGCTTTCCAATGCTATTTCTCATCTTAGCTGCTGTTGAGCAAACAGCCTGGTCCCTCTGCTCTCTGCTGTGCCAAAACATTTTTTCCTAGTAGTAGTAATAATTAGGCTGGTATTGCTTTGCAGTTTTCTCAGCTACTTCTCCTGACTGGCTACAGAGTGTGGCACCAGACACAGGTGGCTGAAGTTGCTTTGACTGCAGGAGAAAGCGCCAGTGACAGCTTCTCTGCGTGGCAGCGAGGGATGGCTTGGGCACGTGCCCATCATCCCATGTCAGGACCTCCCAGCCTTGTGGGAATGCTTCTCGTCCTACAGACATCCCATGTAGCGATAACATCAACATGAATTGTTTGTCTATATTATGTGCTGGGTGGTTGGAACATGCGCATTTGATTTTCCCATGTTTCAGTCTCACAGCATGAAGCGAAGCTCGGTCAACATCATCAGCAAGGTCAGGTAGGTGAGAATACAGAAGCACAGATATGAAGGGAAACACCAGTTATTATTTTACATTCAGGTTCTGTGAGCAGCAGCCCAGCATCCCTAGGCGGCCCCTCAGCCAAGGCTGCTCTTCTGAGCCTGCAGAGCTCTGTGTGGGCTCATGGGCTCCTGCACCTGAGCAGCAAACCCCGCGGGTGCCTGTGGTGTGCAGCCTGGCTGTGACAGTGCAGAGTCCAACAGGATGTCTGTTTCTTTACAGCTGGCTCCAGAACAGCCACAGCACTGGCATGGCAATGCCCACCAGGGCTCCCAGCTCTCCTCCTGCCAGGCGTAAGTCCAGGAGTAAAGGGAACAGAGTTGCGCCAGGGTAAGCACCAGGAAAACCTCCCACCCAAGGAGTTGTAATATTCTCCACATTGCCTTCCAGAAAATCCTCATAAAAGACTTCTTATGATTTTTATGAAATATTTCCTTATGCTACTGCTCTAATGGATGACCTCTCCAGTGGGATCCTGGTGCTGAGGCAGGGATCTGTGATGGGTGTCCCAGTAAATGTGTGTCAGAGAGAGAGCATTTCGTACTGTCCGAGCCTTGGGCAAAGGGTTCCTTTTTGAATAGCTGTACCCAAGTGGGAGCAACACCTGGCTGCTTGGCATTGGCTGGAAAACACTGGTATTTCAGTGTTCCCACTTCTTCTCCAGCAGAGATGGGGTTTGTGTTCTCTCCAGCTCTCTCCAGCTTTTCTTCATGCTCAGGGCAGTTCTAGGCAGTAGGTGGGAGGAGATGCTTTATGAACTGTTGCCTTTCTAAAATGAAAACTGATTGCTGTTTCCTCAGCAGATGAGACTCTGAATTGTCCCTTCGCCCACGGATGAGGGATATGATGGATCACAAGAGTCTGCCTGACTCGCATGCATGTTCAAGCCGTTTTCTGTGTGAGGACTCCAGGGAGAGCTGCTAGAGCACAGGGTGGTTATATCTTGTGAATAAAATTATTCTAAGTAGCTATTTCTTCACACTTCAGCAATGGCTGGGAGCAAACAAGCTTTTATCTTTGCTTCTTTCCAGATGCATCTGTGCTCTGAAATCCAGTTATGGATGGTGGCTTTTTTAGGTACCTGGAAAGACTCAAAGTAGCTCTGCTTAGTGGGGACATCACCTCTGACATTTTTGTCACAGTGAGAAGTTTCTCTTCCTTCTTTTTCATCTATGCCTGCTGTATTGAACAAACTCTGCCTTCTTACAGAGCAGGGCAGGACTGGATTTCCTACCAGCTTCCCTCTGGCTGAGGGTGCCAATAGCTCTTCAGTGTTAAGGGACACAGGGCCATTTTCTTTCTGACTGTTGTTACTCCCTAAAACTGTTCCCTCATCCCTTCTGAGATACCTCAGCTCTGAGCATACTGCTTCTTTCTGAACTGGTCTTGGGGAGGGAAGCCTCGGAAAACTGAACACTCGTGGAAAACTGCTTTTCCCTGTGTTTTTTTCTTCCAGGTTTGTGGGATGAAGGTCACCATTTGGGGTAGAAGAGTTGCATCGTGAGTAACCAGTGCTGGCACTTTCACCATAGGAAGAAGCCTTGGAGGAGCAAAGATTTCCTGCATTGGTGTAAATTTGTTCCAGAGGGTCCTCTCTGGACCAAAAGCCGGTTTCTGCATGTGAGACTTTTCCCAGTGGCACCACATTCGAGATGAAATTGGTCAATTTACATTTTGACCTTTCCTGCTGTGTCCCCACAAGGGGTGGAGAACGTGACACATCTTCAAGGGTCTTCAGGGTCTTTCTGTCCTGACCCTTACGTCTGCTTTCCAGAAGGGCTGGGAAGGTGGGTCTGGCGAGGTGGCAGATGGATTGGATGTAGTCATCGCTGGAGTACGAGTCTGGGCCGGCTGCAGCGCTTCCAGAGCGCTTCGGATTGCTGCTTGGATCCTCCATCGCTTCCTCGTGTGTTTCCCGTATGGTTGGGAGAGGCTTTGAAAGGCTCAATCTGATCCGGGGTGCCATGGCTGCAAAGAACAGAGCAGACATGATCAGCGTGTGAAAACCTGCTGCGGTAAAGAAATCCTGGGCTTGTTTCTGCCTGAGCCACTTGATGTCTTCTCGTGACAAACAAGGCCGTTTACAAAAACTGCATTTTAAAAGTTTGCTGGCAGTATTTTTATATCCATGGTTTCATTCAGAGCTTCATAAATGTACCAAAGAAGCCAAGTCATTAAATGTGGCAGTAAGTAAAAGGTTCGTTAAGGAGCTCAGCAGTGGTGCTCCCTCCTGAAGCAATGCAAGGGAGCACAGCTGGAGAAGTGTGGGGCCAGGAGCATGAGCTTGTCTCACTGCCCCTGTTGTAGCAGCAAGGCATAAATTACTCTCCTTTTTTAATGCTCCACGTCTGTTCACTGTGACAGGGCTCTGACTGCACCCTTTGTCCAAGCAGGCAGGAGCTGAACCCAACAGGAGAGGAGCTGCCCTGCCCCTGTGAGGAGCACCATGAAAGTAAAGCAACATTACAGTGATCTCTTCTAGAAGCTGTAGGTGAGAATGTACAGGGTCACTTTTGTCTGTGCCAGTGGTTCACAAATGTAGTTATGAAGAGGTAGGTCCTCCCCTGAGTGCTTACATACAGTCAAAGGGATTTAATTCAAGTCCTTTATATTCAAATAGTTGTTCTCAATTCCTTTCAGGATGGATTTCCATCAAACTTCTCCCACTACTCAGTTAAGTGTATTGAATTATAAATATTTCAGTATATTTTGTGTTGCAGTGTTTTCTAACTGTACTTTTTTTTTTTTTTCTCTCCAAACACTCCCTCCGTGCTCTCTTATCTCGCCTTCTGGCAGAAATGACTACATAGCCTGGATTAATTTTTTTTTTTTTAACTCCTTCCCCCAATGAAATTTGTATGTGACTAATCTGCAGACACAATATAGCTTTGTTGTGTGATTAAACGCAAAAGTGCTTTGCTAGCTATTTTAATGCCTTGCTTGTCATTGCTGGAAATAAATCTGGCTTTGTTGAACCTCCCTGCAAAGCTGCAGATCACACACGGAGCACAAATGAGCAGCTCGTGCCGAGCCCAGGGTAGAGCTCGCTGGGTACCCATCCCTCCCCAGGCTGCTGGCC